>NW_019379644.1:510239-542731 GCF_000648655.2 Copidosoma floridanum
ATTATCTATTGTTTAACTTTAAGGCAAACTTTGCTTGCCTTTATTTGACAAGTCAATTTCTTCTTTATCGTCAAAGCATAAAAAATTTTATTTTTCATACTTGGCTTTTGGCATGCAAAGTTAGCGTTTTTGGCATTTTCGTATAGTTCTTTCACCATTAGGCTGTTATGCGAGGAACTGGTACTCTAAGTGGTAGCAAATCCTCCAGTACCTGTGCCTCATATGTTGGGGTAGTTATGCACCTGACGCTGCGAACCCACTTAGGACGGACGAAAGGGTGCTCCTCGCAACTGTCCTCCTCGATCAAATGTCCACTCTTCAGCGAGAAGGTAGACCCGGAAGAGGACGGCACAGTCAAGGAAAAGTGAGACCTCTTCTGCAGTCTTACAGATCTGCGGTTTATGGCTGATAGAGTTGGAACCGCAACTCTGCTAATTGAGGCCAACTTAACTCCATAGAGACTAGACTCGCGCAGAAATTTCTTGTTTTAAGGCCACTTTTGCAGTTGGTACATGTCTATACTAAACTTGAAAGCAGTTGCGCGCTCATTCTGCTTACAGTTGTAGAAATAAAAATCAAGCACCTTCACTTTAAATAATGGTAAAGCTACAAGCCCGCCACCCATAACATATTTATAATGTCCATTATGCAGACTAGTTAGTGATCGAACATTAAAGAACTGGAAAATAAGTTCTGGCCTTAATTATTCTGAAGATAATATAACTGTATCTCATACTGTATAAACAAGTTCTTACAAGATCTTGCAAAACTTTAAATTATCTAAACGTCTTACAATTCTGTCAATCCTCTAACTTACAATCAAAAAGATCATATTCTATGATACTTAAACTACTTTATTTAATAGTATTTTAGAGGGCCTATTTAAAATAACATCGAATATAATAGAAATGACTTTAACTCTATTTTTTTTAACAGTGTTTTACATACAAGACGACCTTATAAAATGATAGTGAAAAATATTTCTCATACAATACATTTAAATAATCAATAAAATACACTTTTTCGATTCTCATAGTAGAATTTCATAATCAATAAAATTTTGAAAAACTTTTCTTTCATATTTAATAATATTAATCATAAGCGCTCGCTTGAGGAAAAACATTTCCATACTATTTTATCCACAGGAACAAGTTAACTCGATAACTTTTACAATTTTATTTCACGAGGGCAGTTTTTTCCAAGTAATAAGTATATAAAATATGTCGTACCTCAAGTTTGATGTAATAAAAATACCATACTAAAAAAAAACGAGTTAATGTATTCTTAAAAGAAGCATTAAGCGCATAAAAAAAGGTAAAGAGAAATTTAAAAAAAGTGAATGAACGAAACTCTTATATAATACTATAAATAAGTAGGACAGTAGTAACATACAATACTATTAACAATAAGAACAAGAGGAATATACAATACTTTTAAAAAGTTTGCAACGCGTATTTAAGTAAAAAATAAGTCTATAAAAAAGTCATTGTTATGTAAAGCCCCAACGCTTAAATAGATCTATTTACACGTGTATACAATTTTTTAAACATTTTCTAAACTAAAATTTAAAAAAACACTCCGACTTTAGCGTCAGTAAGAGTATTTCTGAACTTTACCTGGCACAGATCTCTTTCCTCTTTTGGCGGTCAAATTGAGTATAGCATTAGACGCTTTTATGACCTCGAAACAGCGGGTGGTGAGCTGTGATCCAGGTTGATTGTATCAGAGCTGCTGTTGGGTGGTGCAGTCAGTGGGCAACCCACGGTGGCATCCACGTCGTCCAAAAGTGAGTCTGCGATAGACTCTTCACTCACACACATCGGTCTCGGACACTGAAACTTGTTTATTTTTGTCACATTCAAAAGTTTTTTTACGACATCATCTTTTATTATCTATTGTTTAACTTTAAGGAAAACCTTGCTTGCCTTTATTTGACAAGTCAATTTCTTCTTTATCGTCAAAGCATAAAAAATTTTATTTCTTATACTTAGCCTCTGGCATGCAAAGTTTGCGTTTTGAGCATTTTCGTATGGTTTTTTTACTGTTGGGCTGTTATGTGAGGAACTGGCAGCGCTTAGCTGTAGCTAACCCTCCAGTACCTGTGCCACATATGTTGGGGTAGTTATGCACCTGTCGCTGCGAACCCACTTTGGACGGACAAAGGGTTGCTCCTCGTAACTGTCCTCCTCGACCGAATGTTTACGCTTCAGCGAGGAGGTAGACCCAAAAGAGGACAGCGCAGTCAAGAAATAGTGAGACCTTTTCTGCAGTCTTACAGATCTGCGGTTTATGGCCGATAAAGTTGGAACCGCAACTCTGCTAATTGAGGCCAACTTAACTCCATAGAGACTAGACTCGCGCAAAGTTTTCTCGTTCTGCAGCCACTTTTGCAGTTGGTACCTGTCTATACTAAACTTAAGAGCAGTTGCGCGCTCAGTTTGCTTACAGTTTTAGAAATAAAAATCGAGCAACTTCACTTTAAATAATGGTAAAGCTACAACCTTGCCACCCATAACATTTTTATAATGTCCAAATATGCAGACAAGTAAGTTATTAAACATTGAAGAACTTTGAATAATGGTCATGCTACAAGCCTGCCACCGATGACATCTTTATAATGTCCATTATGCGGACGATACGGTTGCTACTGTCAGTGTTTGGACTGCAGCTTGCTTTTCAGCATTTTGATGATGGCACTTTTTTCGATAATCACTTCACTTGCTTCCGCACAAGACATGTTGCTAAGTTTATAAAATTACGGCTCTCACTAAGAACTTTTACGTTTAACTCGAAGCAAGACGTTTACACGAATATAAAATGTAACACCTGAGGTCGTCGTAACTGATACTAATCGTCTCACTCCACTTATCACTTGTTACTGTAACTATTGCTGCTTTGCTGAGTTGGGCGTACTGCGATAACGACTCACTTCGTTAAACACTAACGCACTGTAGAGAGACGACTGATTGACTGGCTAATTGCTCCAAGCATAAGTTTCTTTAAATTATGAATGTAGGTACGCACGCACTAACGAATGATTAGCCGTGTGTTTGGAGAAGCCTCTTTTTCTATGCCCTACTCTACCTAAGCCTATTTTCACTGCAGCGAGCGAGCGCGATAATAGAAAAATAATACAAGCGCGTAGCTTTATCAGTGTGTCACTGCGTTTGGTATTTTGACACTTTTTCATGCTACTTTTGAAGTAGTCAAAGCTAGCTTTTTGTCCTACTGTGTTTTTACTTTTTTGACTTTTTTTTTTCTCTTATTTTTTTTGAACTACTCGAGAAAATCATACAATCATTTACAAGAGCTCGAAAAGCTAGTGCATCGGAGCTGTGGCTGGCCTTGTTGGTAGCTGCCATACCCCAGTCATGTGACATTGTCAGTCATGACAAGACATGATGTTGAAAGAGATTAATTGTGTAATTAATGAACATTTAGAAAATCAACATTCGAGATAATATTACTATTGTTATCAATAATTTACTTAGTGCCCTGACAATTAAAGAATCGCGTTCTTGAAGTGTAAATTGTTTTAAATTATACGTTTTATTTCATACATTTTAGAAATAATAAATTTCAAGTCATTGTATGCTAAGAAAGAAGTAAATCAGATAGATTCAAGCGTCTGCAATTCAATTTTAATTTTTGGTTTTATAGACAGGGATTTTGATGCCAGATTTGAGCTTGATCAACTATAAGAAATTCTTAAATCTTGCCAAATTATTATATATACGATGGGGTCTGCAACCTCCTGCGCGCTTTGCGCGTCAACCCTCTAAAAATAAATTGTGATTCAAATTTTTTTTTTTATACTTGGCGCTATTAGATTATAGTTTGGTTGTCAAGGTGAAAGTACACAATGAAACGCACACTCATAAGAAAGACAAACTTAATATTTATTGATACATGGCAATTGTACTTTATTAAAATCACAGATGCTAGCGAGATCGTTGCGAGAGTTGGCGTCGCGTGCTCAACGTACGTCGCAGGGAAGAAGTCTGGTCGCAGTCGGGTTGGGTTGGATCGCCGAGAGCCAGCTCCGCGGCTCTAATTTTTGCTTGCGGCGGTGCTGCCGCGTAGCGTTGTCAGGTAGGAGCGTTGGAGTACCCACAATAGTATTAGAGTACTTGTATTAGATTCCGGTTTACTAAGAAATCATTCTCAATTAGCATATTCAAATAAACTATGATTTTTCCATTATTGTTTTCAACAGGAGACTTAGGATGTTCATGAAATTATTTGAATAGTAATAATAAACAAATAAATCTTTTACAATATAAAATATCTATTCAGACTTAACGAGCAAAATTTCTGTCGTTGATTGTATATCGGAAGATTAACTTAACGATTTTTGGTACATGCTGGCGATATGATTATAAGTTATTTTTTTCGTTCGGAAGTGGAGTGATAATATTATGTCAGTTTCTAAAAAATTTTTCGAATGTATTACTGATGTGCCTTCTGAAAACATTATTCCTAGAAAAGCATTCACCACATTCTGAGAAAATTTTTTTTTGAAGTTATGCTTCTATAGGCGCGTTTTTTCCTATGGAGTAAATCAACGATTTCAGCTTTGTGACCTTGAAGAAAAGTGTAACGGAAGTGGATTTTCCTTTGACTCTCCCCATTTGCCACATCCCCCTTGACGTACTTCCGGTCTCCAGTACTACACCACACAACATTATCCCACCACACCATGCATTTTAAATTGTACTTATTCTTTTTTTTACCAATTTAAAAAAAAAAAAAAAAAAGTTTTNTTCTCTTGCATAGTGAGCAAACCCTTTACCCTTTCTGCTATGAGCAAGCCCAACATAGGAAAACCGATTACTTCACTTTCTCTTACAGATCGTAACTTATTTTCAATGTAAATTCTCATTTAATGTGGATTTATTTATTTGGTTTCATTTAACATTACATAAACAAGTTATTTAATGAAATATATTTTTTTGGTACATGTTTTTTTCAAAAATTGAGAACATCTATTTATTTATCATTAATTTGTTACTTTCAAAATAAATAAATTATTATTTATACAATTTTTAACATTTTTCAAGACTTTTTATAATGGGAAAAAAAAACATTTCCGTACTGTGTAAATACAATTATTGATTTTTATTGCGTTTTCTTGTCTCAATGTGTCTTTTGTAACTGAGAACAAAATACGGAGAGGTGGGAGGAGCACAAATATATGCGCAAATATATGTGGGTATTTCTTATTTTCTTAGGAAGTTTTTTTGAAACCATCGGAAGATTCGATGAAAGAGCAACTCCTCACTTGGGTACTCAAGCACCCACGGTCCACTGGTTTTTTTTTTTTATCATAACGTAACCACCATCTGGGATGTATGGACTTTATATATTCTTCTGAATGACTTGATAAAGCTTACATTTGAAATTCTTCTGCATACATTTTTTCATGGATATTCAATACTCTTTTATCTCCAAACGTAGTATAATATAATACGTTATTGAAATTTTGTATATCTTACTTTTATTCCATTTTACTTTTCTGAGGGTAAAAAATGTCTATCAACACTGTGAATTTGTATGCACGTTTTTAATGTAGTTCTTACAATTAAAAAAAAAAAAAAAAAAAAAAAAAGAAACTTAATAGTCTGCAATATATAAAGCCTTTGAGAGAAATTATAAAATTACTAAGAAAATCAATTACCTACAAAACAAAATGAATCAATATATATTGGTCATCGTACCTAAAACAGTCTTTTTCGTATCCCAAGCAATTACAATGTCGTGTAAGGAGATATCGATTTGAAAACTTCTGAAATTATCAAGGGAAGTTTTCTGTTACAAATACAACAGAATTCAAATCATAAAAAAGTGGCTAAATGAGCTTTAAGGATTTTTTAATTTCTTTACGATGTAAGATGTTTAAGTCATTAACATAAACAACAGTGTTACACATTTTAGAGAACCAAAAAAATATGTGCCAGATCTGAATAGTATTTAGGTTGCAGGACCAAAATCTAACAAATTTAACATTTAGAAAAAAATGTACTCGCAAATTGACTCATCGAAATTTGTGCGATTGAATTTGGATGTTTTGAATTCTATGGAGACCACATGCGTTGCAGGAATTTTTTCAGATTTTACCATCCAGTTGATTGATAAGGGCCTGTTACGCTCTTTTTTTCGCTAAGAGCCCGTTACGCTTTGTACCTTGGTGTAATGTTGTACTAGTAACTCGAATAGTGACTTGTATAAATTTTAATGCAAGTACATGATATCAATATGAGAATAAAGTAAAATTTTCAGAAAGAGGGCGTTTATCTAAGTTATTATGAGATTTTATTATAGTCTGTTTGGCACCTCTTTTTCTTCAATAAAATAGGAAAATCGCAAAAAGTGTTTTAATCTTCAGATCTAGCAGAGCCTAAAAAATTTAAGCTTATGGTCATAGATAATACAAAAAAAACGTTTAATTTTTCAAAATTGAAGTATCATAAATTAAATATTCATATTTAAACAATTTCATTTCAATACATATACAGTAAGCGATGAATGGGAATTCTTGAAAGAAATGTAATAGTCTTTATATAATAATGCTAATAATTATCATTTTTTAATTGGGAATAGAATACTCGTAACTTCGCAGATTCGTAAGGGCTACTGGCGATGACCACCACTAGTCTTATTTTGTAGTTGTAATATTAAGTAGATATCTTTAAGTGTATAAGTGTTAAAGCTAATGATAAATTACATTATTATTGAGCGTTACCTTAGTACCAAAGGTCTTAATGTCTAAGATAACTTGAGTACAGCGTTACGAAAGTATATTGATTGAATTTGGGATACTTAATTTTTATACAGATTTCAAGTTACTATCAAGCAGGTACCATTTTTAAAGAATGCAGCGTGCTATCTGCTATGAATATCGTTTAGCTTTGAATCCATCGTGAAAAGCTTATTAAATACACCACCTAAGCTTATCTACGAATGTACTTCCAAAACAACCTATTTAACTAACTTTTTTACCAGTTAGCGCGGTTGCGATACATGCAGCTTTAAGCAGTCTACACATGGCATCGTGCTATTATGGACGTCTTAATTCGGCTGCCTGATTTTCAAAATTTAAGAATAATACTTAACATTAGTGTAACATCAACTTTTTGTAATTATCAGGCCGAATGAGCACAACTTCCAGAGATACAAAAACAAATTACAATTAACGTTCTTTGAATTTTCTTATTGCTTACAACAGTATTTAAGTTTTTGAAAACAATAAATCAAGTGCCGCCCATTTTTCCGATGATTTGAATTACCGAAAACCAAAACACCACATCTTAAAATCGAAAGTTATCTTAAAGAAAACCCGCGTGTGATTAATCTATGACCACCCAACCAAACATTATATAAATCAAAAATCGTTTAAACGAATATCCGTTAATCCAAAAACTCATTTTATCTAAAGGTTAATTCATAAAAATGCTTATTTTTTCGAAGATTCACTTTACTGAAAATCAGTTTAGCGAAAGATAAAATATCCAACTACCACTCTGCCGAAGATTTTCCGAGATCTGAGAAATTATCCGATAACTCAAAAAACTACTTATTAACGTACAAAGTAACGTAATACAACCAATAAATTAAGTTATTGGGCATACTAGTTGTTTGCTACCCTGCCAATAACTTATCAAAATCTAAAAAAATTAAATATACACGTACCTTTTGTCCGAAATCAATGTAAGATTTTTCCACAGATTTTTACTTAATTCAATTGACAATACAAAATGACACAAGCAGTAGAGAAACAATACTGTTTAGGCAGGTAGTCAATACCAATTCAACTTTTTCACGTTTATAAAAGTATGTATCTGTGATTTTGTATTCGTATAGAGAACTGTTTAATATTGTTTGCTTGTTCCTCAGTATGTTTATCATTATTACAATCTTCCTTGAATATTTCTCATAATGAAACCAACGTTTATTTTCCTTACAATAGTAATTTGGATAGTAAAATATTCCTTATTCAGTGAAAATAGTACTCGACTCTCCATAATTTCTCATTTTGCAAAAGAATTTTAAAGGATACTCACATGCGATGGGATCCATATAATTTCGATTTGAATATATCGCACACTTGATTCCTATGGATTGTGTCTTATCTCTATTAGTATGTATGATTCGTTATTAAAACCGTGAATTTCTTGAAGCGTTTTGACTATTCTCTGCGAATCTGTAAAAATTCTAAGCTTTCTATGTTCACTGCAATTCGTAAGATATTTTTGAACTTTATCTAGAGCTGTCAAAATTGCGTAGTATTTTACTGTGTAAATAAATGCTAAATCAGGATATTTGTACTCTTCGTTAAAAGTTAGAATTTTTAACCAGATTGTAAAGCCTGTTATGAAATTTGGATCTGTGTTTAGTCTGGAACCATCCGTGTGAATGTCTGCTGTCATTACTTCACTAAGCCTATCCTTCAGAACTGAATAAAAATTATCAGATTTCTGTAACAATTTTCCCAGCCTTAAACTCTCATTTATCTTATAAAATCATCTTTCATGTGGTTTGTCGAATTTGTAAAATATTTTCTATCGCAAGATCTGTGACTTCCTACATTCAATCTCTTTAAAGCATTTAATTAAACGTGATATACTTTAGTTTGTCTCATAGATTACATGTATAGAGATTTCTAAAACATTTTTTAATTTAGCGATTATCGACTTGAGATGGAATGAAAAATTCGTTAGTATAAATACGTGTGCTAAAAATTGAAATTTTATTTTTTAGTAAAAAATTTTGGCCGTCATTATCCCAATAAGCATAGTGCGTTGATAATCAAGTGCTAGTCTTGGAGCTGAATTTTGTACCTTTTGCAAGATTTCAAAATGGTTTTGCATAGGGATATGATGAAGCCTTCATACTTCAATTTAGCTACAATGAAAGATTTATAGAGGACTGAAAGAGTGTTTTGATGTGCTGCTCACCAAGTGTCCCTGAGGTACTTTATGATGTTTAAGGGAGATTGGCATTAATTTTTTAAGTCTCTGATATGTGGAAGAATAGTTGGTTCCTAAAAGTTCCAGAGTTATTCCTAAAAATTTTGCTGAATTTGTGCTTTCTATTTCTGTATTCTTTATTTTTATTTTAGCTTTTTTTTTTGTCTTCACTGAAAATTATTCAGTTGCAATTTTCTGGGGCAAATACTAAGTTTATTAAGGAAAGCTTGTAGTATAATATCTCAATAATCAAGTCATTAGCGAACCGCAAAATCTGAAAGGGAGGCCCAATTATATTTGGAATAGATTTGGTATATACAGAGAAAAAGGTATGACTGAAGCAATACCCTTGTGGCAGACCTACATTTTTACCAAATTTCTCATTTTGAATCCCAAAAATATTTGTTAGTATGATTTTTCTATGGTAGATAAGACTTTTATAGAACTGTAAATATTGGTTAGGTAGGCCTAATTCTTTCAAGTACTGTAGCAAAGGGTCTGGTAATGCATCATGAAATGCACCTTTTATGTCTAGAAAAAGGACAATCGTGGATTTTTTTTTCGAAAAAAAATTGTTTAATATTATTTACAAGAATGCTTTGGCTATCAATATTTAATTTCCCTTAGAGAAATCCAAATTTTTGAGTGGGTATCGTTTTTTTTTGGTACAAGGTTAATCTGTAGCTTATGATTTTGTCTAGGCACTTTAGAAAGCACGATGCCATTAAAATTGGTCTGACTTTACTCGAATTGTTGTTTGGGATGAAGGTAATTGAATATTTATTTTAACTAAGAGGGAAGATTCCCAAGGTAAAGATATAGTCATAAATATCCAATTGAACTCTTTTATATCATTCTGGCAGGAACTTAAGGATCTTATAACAGATTTTATCTAGGCATGGTGTTGAGTTACTTTTGATTGGCTTTAACATTAAATTAGTTCAGAGTAAGAAATGGGAGATGTCAGTTGCTCTTTATACTCTGGATCAGCAGTGCCTTGATCTACATAGGAGCATAGCTAGGGTTTCTTAGTCAAGTTAGGTCTCTAAGTACATTCTGAGCATTCATATAAAAAGTTTCATTAACTATCGATGATATTGGTTTGTTCAAACCACTTTTAAATATCTTAGTTTTGTGACAAACATTGGATATAGGAGAAGCAGAGCTTATGGATTGGGACAAATTTCTTAAAAACCTTTTTTTGGAATTCTTTAAGATTATTTTAGTCTCTGCACAGATTTTTTTGTAGTTTTATATCAAATCCAAACATCTTGCTCCTTTGTCATAATCAATAAAATAAATTACACGTAATATACTTGTGATATAGAGAATGACTTTATTTATTATTTTATTATTTATAGTTCTATTGCGCACTTCACAATCAGTATATCTTCTAAATTTTTACTCTTTACCACTAAACCGAATTATAGACTTTTAAAATTTACATTACAGTTTACTGAATCTGATATGAACTGTTCCCTGACTAATATCGCAATTCTTCCTCCTGCATATTTGTTATCTTCTCTGTCGAATCTATAAATTTTATATCCTTTGACACTGAATTTGTGTTTAGGTTCTAGCAATGTTTCTATGAGTACTATAATTTCATAATAATTGCGATAACCAACAAAATTATCCATTGCAATGTTTAAGAAAAAGGTTGTCTACAATATTTATTTCGCCTTCTTGATTTTTGTTAACTTCTCTGTCCTTGGGGCTTGGCGTTTGGTTGTTGTTGTTCCTTGATTCGTTGGTTTTATCTACCTAAAGGTTGATGAATTGTGTATAGTTTGAGAATGTAATGCCCTCTAAAAAGATTTCATAAGCCTTTTTTTCAAATGATTCTCTCAATTGATGACACCAGTTCTATTTTTCTACGGAATTTGTACTAATCTGTCATCTTTTGATTCTTCTGGTTTTTTATTTTCTTTTATTTCGTTTTCATCTCATCGTTTATTTCCTTCCTTGTTATGTTCTAAAACTTTTCCAGCGGTTAGTTTAAACAGGACACTGGAGTCGATTTATGCTTCCATGGTGTTCCTGAATATCCTTTCTAGTGCTTTTTTCTTCAGTGTTGAGAAGTTTTCTTTGCTTTTTAAAGGGGCAGGTGCTGCCGCTTCCACTTGTCTTCTGACATCAAAAATGGAACATTGGCATATACCATAATGGTGCACGTAGCCCTCTGTTTTTTGTGTACAATGCAATTTGAGTTAATACTCTACTTACATTGTATGCATTTTTTATGAGTTCTGGGATTACAACGCATACTAGTATGTGTATAATCAAATCATCTATAGCACTGCATAGGATTCTGGATATGTGGTTTAACTTAGTTGTTAGCATAACAAATTTTGACTGTAATTGGTAACTCTTGGTCTATGAAATAGATAACTACTGTTTTACTCTGTGCATATTTGTCTTTCTCATCTTCTTAATTTTTTTTTTTTTATTTTCAATCTTTTAACTTTCTCAATTTCAATGGTTAAGTGAGTACGTTCTTTAAACTGTTCCTCTGTCAGGCTAATATCTACGTCTTTCACTATTCCTTTTCTCCGCTTTCTGTACACTGGGATAATGACCAAGCTAGCCTCTTTTAGGTTACTTCTAACGTCTTTGTTCATTAAGAAATCATTTTGCGTCATCTCTACTTTTGAAAAAAACTTCAACTTAAAGCCTTGCCTTTACTCTCAATCTTGATTTTGCTTCAATATCCGTTGAAAAAAAGATTTTCAATGCCACTGGGTTTAATATCTTTTTTACCTTTAAAAAGTTTGAGAAGTCTGTTTGCCCATTTTAATGGTTTTGTAGGCGCTTACAACTATCATGTCATTTATATGATTTGTAGGAATCTCCTTATTTTTTGGGTACAAAAGATTACTTTTAAATAAATTTAGAAAGAGGGGATAAGGTGTGCGTGAAAGCATATATGTNCTCATTCTCCTCTTGATCACGAAAAATTTTTTAAATTGGGCCCCCATCTTCAAAGAGTTTTGAATTCATGAGGAATTAGTAATAAAAAACGAGCTTATGTGTAATTAGTAAATGCAATTCTAAGCATTGTTTTGTAACTTGTACATAGAAAAGCATTGTAAAAAAAAGAAAAAATTTTTTACTTTATGTGTACGTTTGTAAGAAAAATGTTCTTTGTTATAGTTATTATAATAAATAGTTCTTGTGTCTCTTAAAATATCAAAATCAAGTTATGTATGTTGTAGTAAATAAATTCCGATATTAAGATTTCTTAACCGAAAATTGATTATACTCTACCTGTACCAGCTGGTGCTACTTGTGTTGGCATTTCAAATAGGCTTAGAACAAATAATTTAAAAATAAGATTCATCTAATGTGTATTTATTAAAAGTTTATGTGGAAAATAAGTTACAAACTGTAAGATATGATGAAGTAATTGATTTTTCTATGTTGGGCCTAGAAGCGGCTTAAGACATTCTGGTACCCTGAGCAACTGACCAGTTTGGCGCCCTATATAGCCCTACGAATTTTGGAGATGGGTAGTACTCCGTAAGGAAACTGTTTAGTAATTTTGTCAGATTTTTTGACGAACTTCTTTGCCGTCACTGACGGTCACAAATTTTGAATTTTATAATTTGACTGCATTGATAAAAGTGGTGTGTAAAAAAGGATAATAACTGTACTAAAAAATTTCTATACTTAGTGGAAAAACTACAACATACTCACTTAATGACGCCAATCGTTACGTTTAAAATAATTTTTATTATCTTCAAAATAATTATTATTGTGTAGCAGCCGTACAAATATAATTACATGGCAAAATAAAAATTACTATTTCTGACATACTAAAAATTGTGAGAGTACAATTTTTGCTATGCAAACATAGTAATTCTTATTCGAATCGTTTTAAAATGTCCCACATTCTAAAGTAGATTTCGCTCTGTGTCATGGTAAAATTTCTCATTCTACTGCATTGCTATTCAATATAGTAAAAATTACTATGTTCGAAAGTAAGTTTGTACAACATCTACAGCTATACACACCTATTGATTTCCAAATTTGAGCATATATTAATGTAATCATGACGAAAAACATATTTTTTTAATTATAATGGTTAAAAATTGATACCTGCAGACAATTTATTTGAAATTGACTGATTATCCATTGTTAACAGTGTGGTCTACAGGAAACCTACGAACGATGGAGGTTCAATTCCCAGTCACTACAGATCTTTTTTAAAGTAAAATATTTTTAAAAAACTTTAGTAGGTATCTGTATTTTTAAGGAATAAAAATATCTATACACCATTAGTTACATATACATTTCCGGTACAATATATATAAAAGCCAATTAAACGAAAAATAACACAAGCCGTACGGGTATAATTCTATTTCAATTTTTTTTACACGTTCAGCGATTGTAATACGATAAAAGCCTTTAAATAACATGTTTTTGAGAAGAAGACAATACCTATGCTATTTTTTCCCAACTCAATTACTCTTTAGCAGCTCAAAACTTTTCTTTAAAAGGGCGAAAATGCACATATAACCTATACAAAGTTCTCCCGCTCCCGACTATATATTCGCTGTGTGCAATTATCTAAAACAGCGCCACTTGCACGGCAAGAAGAAGCAAATGCTGGATAACACGATTACATAGCCTTTTATGGTTGGCAAACTTTGTTAATCATTTTTGAAGTCATACTTCCGTAGGCGCGTTCTGCCCTATAGAGTACTTACTCCCTTCGCCTTCTAATTACTGCCTTCGCATTTTGGTTATCTTGCTTTTCACGAAAGCGCTTCTTTCTGTCGGCCTCAGCGATTCTTCGATTGACATCAATTTTCAATTCTCTAAATGCTTGGTGACGAGGGTTTTTCTCGCAGCCGATTTCTTTACTCACGAACTTAGTTTTTGTTTTACCGCCCGTGAAACGGGGATGTTAATTGTGAGTTAACCTCTAAGCTCAGGCTGGCTGTGTTTCACAGTGAGCAAAGGTACGAAAGTTATTTGGATTCACCACGGTATCGAAAATCAACTTAAATTAACAAAATATCACGTTAAACTTTAAACTCGATCTAATGGCTTGCCGAGATGAGAAAAAGTACCATTTACACAATTCTCGTGGTGTTCCTTTCTTTTCAGTAGATTATCTTGCTAGTAAAGTATCTTTGGTGAAAAACGGTCATGTCATCTCTCCCATATTTTTCATAGGGTAAGTTCAATTCCTAATGGAAAAAGGCAGACTGGAATATCATTCAAACGAATAACTCCAAACTACTTTTCTAACGATATAAATTTTTGTTTACTTTCTTGTAAATCTATTTTCATGTTATAATCAAAATTCAAAACTTTTTTATACCTAATTTATTAAAAAATTAAAAAAAAAAGACAGCAAGTAGCTTTGCTGTGCATGGGGTTTGTAGCTTCTGCACCCCCGCTATTTAAATGGAGTGCCAGTTACTGTCGCTGTCAGCGTTACTTTATTGTGTATATTACCGTATGCGTAGTGTCTTAACATAACAGACTAATGCAAACAGCCAGTATTAATTTGACAAATTTTAATAATATAACGTAACCTCTAATTATGATAAAATCTGCCATATCTTAAAAATGAAGCAAGACAAACTCAAAATACTGATTTTTACGTGGTGCTCAAAGGAAAAACAAATATTATGGCACACAAAAATAGAGGCATTGAGTTATGTAAAAACATTATCTTAATTTTAATATTTTAGATTCACATTCATAAAATAGAGGACAAAATGTTTCAAAAAATTACATCCTACACGAAAAAAAATTAAGGCCCCCAACAGAGAAGTTCTGATAAATGTGATCACATAACTTCAAATTCCATTTTTTTGATATTTTACACAATTCCCAAAAAGCTTCATTATAATAGTATACATAACTTACGTAGATGTCATGATGAAGTAGTAGACAATACGTAAATTTAACTTATTGCTCTATAAGTAAGTAACATGAGAATAATTTTAAAAAATTTTGCTGAAACTTATTACGATTAAAATCCTTATGCCAAGTTTTAGCAAGTCTACCTTTACTTACATAAATGTATCATTAAGTTACAGCATTATGTTATTTATGTTTTACATAGTACTTTGAATTATCATACAAGTCTTCAGTGATTCGTTATGTATTTTTTTTTGTAATCATTATTTTAATGCTTTGTTAATTTTTTCAAGAGTACATCAGAACACAAACTAATGACTTTTTGTGTGATGAATAATCCTAGATAGAAAATCGTATATTCTGTTTTTTTCGAACTAAACTTTCTCCTTTTCAGCTACCATCAAATTCTCTTCTGATGATGGGCACACACGCTGATAGTAAAGACAAGCGCGAATGATACAATTTTAACAATACGTTAACGTGGCACCATTGCTTAAACGCTATATAATACATTATTTTTTTAATACTTACCCTTAGGCATTTACAAGCAAAAAGTTATAGTTTAGGACAGAGCCTAACGAATGCAAAATAATAATTTCTGACAGCGTTCATCAAATCGAGCTTCTACATACAAGGATTCACATCTGAAAGTTGTTTTTGTAGTGGTGCTTAAATAGTTATTGTTTACATTAGGATGTATGAACTTTACTTATTTTCCTGGAAAGCATAATAATTAATACATTCCAAAAAAGTAGTAGCCATATAAAAGAATGCTAAGAAAAGGAGAAAACTTTTTAGTATCACAAAATTATTCGATACTAGTACTTAGTAAGTGATGCCATCAGGATTGAGTTGCCCTCATTCTCCTCTTGATCACGAAAAATTTTTTAAATTGGGCCCCCATCTTCAAAGAGTTTTGAATTCATGAGGAATTAGTAATAAAAAACGAGCTTATGTGTAATTAGTAAATGCAATTCTAAGCATTGTTTTGTAACTTGTACATAGAAAAGCATTGTAAAAAAAAGAAAAAATTTTTTACTTTATGTGTACGTTTGTAAGAAAAATGTTCTTTGTTATAGTTATTATAATAAATAGTTCTTGTGTCTCTTAAAATATCAAAATCAAGTTATGTATGTTGTAGTAAATAAATTCCGATATTAAGATTTCTTAACCGAAAATTGATTATACTCTACCTGTACCAGCTGGTGCTACTTGTGTTGGCATTTCAAATAGGCTTAGAACAAATAATTTAAAAATAAGATTCATCTAAAAATAAATTATTAGAGAAATTATATCTCTATAGATTTGGATGAATGAATTTACGTACACGCTAGTTAAAACTCATTAGGTACTTAAAAATATCTACGTATATATAAGATTATGTCATTTAACGAATGGAGCATCCAGATAAGGTAATTCTATGAAGTTTCTTCAAGTGCAATGCGTAAAGACAAGTTAATAAGTCTAAGATGTATTGGTTTCGTAGATATTAAAAATAAATGAGCCTGGAAAAATAAATACTTTATAAAATCTTCTATAATAGACTTAAATTTTTTAATATTATTATTCCATGTATTATATAAGATTTTGATATAGATTATTATAGAAGATTTTGTTACACTTCCTTGTTTCTTAGATTTCCAATATATTACATTATTAAACAGCCTTATAACGTAACCAGTAGCTGATTTTCTATCAACCGCATCACTTGCCTAGTCTGCATTCACAGAACAAGTCAAGATATCTACTTTGAAATTTCTTTTATACGTTAACTTAATATCTTTTGATAAATACAAATACTTTTAAATTCTTATTGCATATTTGTAATGATTTTGATTTGAGTCTTTTTGTATTTACACTCCGTTTACAATTTGGATAAAGGGATGACTCAGTTAATACCTGCGCAATTAAAATATAAAACTTTATTACAGCGAGCTTAACTGATGAATTACAGTGAGTGCACCTCTTGCCCTGTTGAACTGCTAGAGCATGACTGACTGCGTCGTGAAAGTCTAATACAAAGTTAGAGGGCGTGCGTTAGATTCAAATAAGATACATAACAAGTCTTGTAAGGAGTTCGATTTGAGTAAGTTTGTGTTGTTCCTGAGCTTATATGTATATAGAAGTGCTCCTATCAAATTTCTGTAGTTTTTAAATTCAGATGCTGACCTTGCGGGCTCACATTTTAAGTTTTGCTCCTTTAAAGTTTTATATAATTTTGCGTTTATCACATCATAATTTTCTGCTAAAGATTCTATATATCTTTCCTGATCTAATGTCATTATACTACTTTTACGATCGTAATCAATATTTACACCAAGATGTGTATTAACATCACCTATGGCTTTCATCTTAAATTTATTTGTTAATACCCTTTTAGTTTTGTTAACATTACTTTGACTTTTAATACATATTAATAAATCATCCACAAACATAATTACATAAATTGAATTATATCCATTATGTATATAATACAAACAAAAATCATTTTCGCTTCTTTTGAAATTTAAACTTTTTAAATATGTATCCAAACACTCATACCACGCTCTAGGGCTCTTTCTCAAACCATATAATACTTTAACTGACATATTCTGCCTGTTCTGTCATTGTAACCTTCTGGTTGTTTAACATACACTTCAGATTTTACATTCCCATTCAAAAAAGCTGATTCCATATCCATTTCATTAATAGTTAGATTATTTTGTAAACAATAATTCAATAAAATTTTGAAAATTTGAGTTTTTGCTACAGTTGAATATATGTCGTCGATTTCTTCTTTTTGTTGAAAACCTCTTAGACCTAATCTAACTTCATATCTATTGTCTGATTTTTTGGTATACACCTATTTTAAATCAATGATTTTCTTACTTTCTGGTTTATCTAATAATTAATAAGTTTTATTTTTAATAATGCAATTTATTTCCTTGTCCATAGATTCTTTTCAACTAACACACTCTTCATCATTTATAGCTTCATTGTAATTTTGTGGAGTGCTTACACTAACATAATTTACGTAAATACGTGTTGCATAATTTACTGGTTTATACCTTTCTGGTTCTATACGTGTTCTATAAGATCTTCTTATTGGACTATTATTTTTATTTGTAGTTTCATTACCCTTTACAGTTTCAATATTGTTTCATAGGTCAGTATAAATGTTCGAATTTTGAAGATCGGCAAATGTTTAACAAAACGCGCGTCTTATTTTCTTCATCATCATATATCGCTAATAAAAAGTGACTATCGGTGGCTAGCGAGACTTTTGGTTTTTTTGCGCGTTAAACTTCACTTTCCTTGGGGTTTTGGAACAGAACGGACGTCTCACCATATTAGCAATCTAACCTAGAGCTTTGGACCGTTATATTTTTTCCTTCGACGTCTCATCGTCATCGACGAAAAAGTTTCTACCGTCTCCCAACGAGATCAAACGAGGGTGCTCACTACACTTCAACATCGTCTCCCCACGAGACTCAAATTATTTCGTGGCGACGAAAATGCGGCCCTGCCTGGCCAGCAGACCCGAGAAAGCCGAGCGCCAGCTCGCATAACCAGACTCTCCCCCTTGGAAAGTTTTCGAAGCTCACGACTTTAAGGTACATTTTCACCTCATGCGATATATTCATATTCACATACATACTCACAAGAGCGATCGCTGTATCGGTTATTATTAATGATTGTATCACAATCTTGTATGTTAACACGAACAATAAAACAGGTTTTTTACCGAAAGGTTTTTTCCTGTAATGAATATCTTTTATTTACATCACTACTAACAACTCATAAAATAACCAATAAACAATAATAATATTGAGAGCGACGCTTACCCCTAAGGTCTTACTCTCATTGCGACATAAAAATTGAAATTTAAATAGTCGCCCACGCTACATTTTTTGGTGCCTCCTGTGAGGTATGAGCCACAACACAAGCTGAGGATATCGGCGTTCCGGTCACGCTTCGTCGCGCACCACTGCGGCTCAACAACATCATTTGCCTATCAGTCTCGCGGACTCGAGATATCCTGCGATCAACACCGTCATATTCACTCGCCAACGCCACGCACCACGCCACTCCTTTCCTCCAGCGGTGGATCGCCTCGCTAT
The DNA here is from genome assembly GCF_000648655.2 of Copidosoma floridanum. Next base: position 529,183 of record NW_019379644.1, read on the forward strand.
CCTTCAGCACAGCTTCCAACAACGACCTTGATACAAGAGATAAGTCCTTTATCTCTATAAGCATATCCTTTCTCGCATTGCCATTTTTTCCTGTACTCTTGTGTCCGTCTGAAAATATTATTCGGTATCCTAACCTTGTGCCCTTACTAGTCATTTGTTCATTACGTCACTCGCATCATTAGTGTTTTTAATAATATAACCTAGCATTCAATAACTTTTGTTCGCGAAGATGGCTCAAGCAAAGCGCGTCGCGCTTATTTTGCAAAAAGGGGTTGCATTCAACGATCAGCTGCTAGAGACCAAAACCGTGCTTGATAACGAATTGGTTTCCGCGAATGATGCTGCTCTACGTCTAGAGCTTTTAACAGATGCGTTGAGAAAATACGAAGATTATCATGATGAATTGGCATCATTGGAGCCAGATCACGATCGTCTTCGTGAGTTGGCGGGCTGGCGAGGAAGATTTTTCCAGGTCGCCAGTCGGCTTCAGGCACTGCGGCCTCTTCCTCCGGTTGATCCTTCCTTTGCCGCGCTAGCTAATTCAACCTTTGCCGAAAAGCCTAAGCTTCCAAAGCTTCCGGTAACTGAGATACCTTTATTCAACGGAAATGTCGATGGCTGGCTTTCTTTTAAAAATGCTTTCAAATCAATTATAAGTTCTCGCACAGATATTGACGATGTTACAAAATTGACTTATTTAAAAAGCGCAATGCGTAGTGAAGCTCTCACTAAAATTGGTCCTTTATCCTTGTCAGCAGAAAATTACCCAAAGGCTTGGAAGCTTCTTTCCGACTCTTACGAGAGAAAGCGCGTACTAGTTTCCAAGCATCTGGATGCCATGATCGACCTAACGCATTTACAAAAGGCTACTTCTGCCGGTCTATCGGCTCTAGCAGACACAGTAGAGCAGCATCTCACCGCTTTGGACGCGTTAAAAATTGATGGGAGAACGCGTCAGCTTATTCGAGTAATTGAAAGGGCTCTCCCTGCTTCCACTCGCAATAGATGGGAGGAATCTTTGACCCTCGATGAGCTTCCGGATTTAAAAAAGTTACTTGGGTATATTCGCGAATCAGCTTTCCGGATTAGCGTCATAGAATCCACATCTAAAAATTCTGATCATGGGAAAAAGCGCGTTTTCGAGCAAACAAATTTTCATACGAGAAAATTTCAACGCAAAGAAGTGGACGCTCGAGCTTTAACTACAAGCTTAAAAAGCTCTTGCGTTTGTTGTGGTTCCGAACATCTTCTTTTTAGATGCCCCTCTTTTAACAAACTCAATGTTAATCAACGATGGTCCCTCGTAAAAGAAAAAAGATTGTGCTTTAATTGTCTGCGTTCTCATGCAGGAGCTTGCTCCTCTAGCTCTTGTAAAAAATGTAACAAAAAGCATTATACATCATTGCACAATGATTTTCAAACTAACGCGATGTCGAATGCAGCTACTACCTCGATCGCTCCCTCTAAAGATAAACTTCCCCCGAAGCGTAATGATTGACTAGCAGAGAAAGTGTTGAATACCGATGCGAGTGATGCGCGATCTCAGCTCATGACTACTGCTGTGGTGTTCGTTTTAAATGCACAAAACAATTTTATTCGAGCTCGCGCGCTACTTGACACTTGTGCGACCGTAAATTTAATATCAACTGAATTAGCCAACTTTTTAAGTCTACCTTTAGAAAACTGTTCTGTAACGATAGGAGCGATAAATGAATTAAATACAGAGTGTTGTCAATGCGTAAAAATCAAAATTAAATCCGTTTATAATAATTTTTCTAAAAATCTTACATGTTTAATTATTACGCAAATTGCTGGATTGGTGCCATCAAAAAAATTTCCTCGTGATTAAGTCAAGCTACCGAGTGGTATGCAACTCGCGGATCCACAATTTCACATGCCGCATTGTGTTGATTTATTAATCGGCTCGGGCATTTCTCTATCTTTGTTTTCTATCGGACAAATAAAGCTTACTCCTAATCCGTGTTATATTTATGCGCAGAAGTCGTTGCTAGGTTGGATTATCGCAGGAGGATTACATAACAAGTGTATTAAACAACTCTCAACTTGTAATTATACTGTTTTAAAAACCGATTATGTACAGAAAGAACAGCTAGAAGATCTATCCCGAATTATGAATAAATTCTGGGAGGTAGAAGATGTTTCTCGCAAAAAAGACGCGAAGAAAGCTGAGGAGTCTTTAATCGAAGCCCATTATATTCAAAATACGACTCGAGAAGCTAATGGACGGTACGTAGTTCGTTTGCCTTTTCGCGCGGGGGTGGAAGATTTAGGCGACTCAAAAACTACGGCTTTAAGGCAATTTTATTCACTTGAACGACGATTGAATTCAAATCCCGAACTTAAGACTGAATATTTTCGAGTAATGCAAGATTACATTGACCAGGGGCCTATGTCGGTTGTTAAAAACGAAAGTGAGGTCGGTTATTTTATGCCGCAGCATCCGGTGTTCAAACCATCTAGCACAACTACCAAAGTACGAGCCGTATTCAACGCTTCAAGTAAAACTGATAAGGGGGTTTCACTGAATGACGTGCTTATGGTAGGTCCGACAATTCAGGAAAAACTTTTTCATCATCTACTTAGATTTCGAACATACGTTTATGTTATTACAGCTGACATCACGCAAATGTATCGACAGATATTAGTAGACTCTCGCGATCGAAAATACCAATGTATATTTTGGCACAACAAGGACGGGCAGATTAAACCCTTCGAAATGAACACCGCAACTTTCGGTAACGCCTCCGCGGCTTTTTTATCTATTCGTACAGTGCAAAAATTATCAGACGATGAAGGTGCAAAATTTCCTTTGGCTCAATCAATTTCAAAGCATCATTTTTACGTTGATGACCTTATAACTGGTACAAATTCTTTCGAAGAAATACGCATGATACGTGAGCAAGTCACCGGTTTACTGGCTCTCGCTGGTTTTAATATCAGAAAATGGATTTCTAACGAAACTAATGCATTTAATAGCGAGGACAAAAAAGTTTTTCACGAGGATCAAAATCAAAATTCTACTTCGGACACAAAAACTCTTGGAATTGCTTGGAGCTCAAAATACGATGTGTTTATATTTTTAGTGAAACCGGTAAATTTTCTTCAAAAAATTACAAAGCGATTCATACTTTCATAAATCGCTAAAATTTTCGACCCGTTAGGATTATTAGGCCCAGTAGTGTTTGGAGCAAAAGTTATTATGCAAAAATGTTGGCGCACGCAGATTGGTTGGGACGAATCGGTTCCCCACGAATTGCATACGTCATGGACTACTTTCGCTAATCAAATCGGGCTAATACAAAATTTTAGAGTCGAGCGAAAAATAGTTATCGATAAGTATGACCGCGTAGATATTATCGGTTTCTGCGACGCTAGCAAATTAGGTTACGGCGTTTGTCTGTACGTCAGATCGGTAGATACGTCCGGTAAAGTCTTGGTTAGATTGGCATGCGCCAAATCACGCGTAGCACCTATTAAAGGTTCCTTTACCATCCCGCGTTTGGAACTCTGCGGCGCGCTACTCCTTGCAAGACTGTACAGAGAGAGCTGTGAAGCGTTTGAGTTTCCTATTCAAAGCGTCATTTTCTGGTGCGATTCTACCATCGTTCTTCACAAGCTTAGAAAATCGCCTCGTGATCTTGATGTTTTTGATGCTAATCGAATTGGGGAAATTCAAACACTTGTTGGTGGAGTAGAATGGGGGCACGTGCGATCGGCTGATAATCCTGCCGATGCTCTGTCTCGCGGTCAAACACCTTCAAAATTTTTGCGCAATTCGACCTGGCTTTCTGGTCCGAAATGGCTCGTTCATCACGAATCATTTTGGCCCGAGAGCGTTGTTATTGGATCGCCTATTTCTCCTACACGTAGCATCTGTTTAACGACCATGACCCGTTGCGATTTGTTTTTAAGATTTTCCGACTTCTATCGTTTAACCAGATTCGTGGCACGATGTCTGCGTTTTAAAAATTTAAATCGTTAGTTTCGCGGTAAGACTATCGATATTGAAGAAAAGCTCGGGGCAGAAAAAACAATTTTACGACTCACACAATCAGAGCGGTTTTCAACGGAGATAAATTTACTTAAAGAAGGGAAAGAATCACGTTTGAAGTATTTCAATCCTTTTATTGACCCAGACGATCTTTTACGTGTAGGTGGACGGTTGCGGAACTCCTCCGTCTCAGACGATCACAAATATCCGATACTCTTACCATCAAAACATCAAATAGTCGATCTGATCATTCGAAAAATACACGCGTCAAACGGACATTTAGGTATCCAATCTACGTTGAGTTTTCTCAGACACAAATATTGGATCTTGGACGGAAAAAATTAGGTGCGCAGGATAGTGCAGCGTTGCGTTACTTGTTTCCGTCATAAACCTAAATTAATTCAGGCCAAGATGGGCGATTTGCCTGAATCTCGAGTCAACGCGGCACCGGCGTTCAGCAAAGTCGGCACTGATTTTTTCGGTCCAGTCTTTATAAAAGAGAAAAAACATCGAAATCGCAGTAAAGTAAAGGCCTACGGTTGTGTATTTATTTGTATGAGCTCCAAAGCCGTACATATTGAAATCATTACCAATCTCACGACCGAAGGGCTTCTCGGCGGTTTTAGACGTTTTATAGCCCGTCAAGGAACTCCTTTCCACGTCTACTCCGACAACGGAACAAACTACGTCGGAGCAAACAACCAATTAAAAAGTCTCTATGACTTTTTGAAATCTGATGCTTTGAAACGTAATATTCATGACTACGCAGTTCAAAAAAAAATTATCTGGCATTTTATTCCCCCTTTGTCCCCTCATTTCGGTGGGATTTGGGAATCGACGGTAAAACTTTTTAAACATCATTTAAATCGTGTCATTGGTAATAAATTATTAACGTAAGAGGAATATAACACCTTAGCGGCCGAAATCGAAGGTATTTTGAATTCTCGGCCTATTTGTACACTACCTTCAGATCCCAACGATCCTTTAGCACTTACTCCTGCACATTTATTAATAGGGAGACCCATTTCCCTATTGCCTACTAATGATTTCGACGGCATTTCAGATAATCGTTTGTCCTCTTGGAATTTCATATCCAGAGCTAGAGAGGATTTTTGGAAAAGATGGCATATTGAATATTTGAGCGAGCTTCAGAAGAGACAAAAGTGACAGGGAGAAAAGGGAAAAATTAAGATGGACTCCGTCGTCCTTTTAATGTAAAAAAACATTCCTTGCGCTAATTTGAGGCTGGGCGTAGTCATTGGGGTTCACCCTGGAGAAGATGGCATGGTGCGAGTGGCTTCAGTGAAAACGATTAACGGCATATACAAGCGAAATATTACGCACCTTTGTCCTTTGCCAGAAGAAGAACGTAGCGTTCCATAAAGAAATTGTTTTTCATTCAACTTCTTTTTCAAAATTCTCTATCATGAAAACATTCATTAATTAATGCAACACTGCGTAAATTTGTTATTCGTGTTTTTTTTTGCACTTTTAACACTCATATGCTTTGTTCTTTCCTAAATTTGTAATTACTCAATGAATTGTAATTACAGTCTGTATTATTTCCAAGAAATCTTGTGCTCATGTTTGTTAAATTTTAAGCATACTTAACAGACATTTACATTTACCCAAATCAATATTACACAACACTTTGCTCATCCTATTGTTTCGCAAACGCGGGGGAGTATGTTTCAAAGGTCAGTATAAATGTTCGAATTTTGAAGATCGGCAAATGTTTAACAAAACGCGCGTCTTATTTTCTTCATCATCATATATCGCTGATAAAAAAGTGACTATCGGTGGCTAGCGAGACTTTTGGTTTTTTGCGCGTTAAACTTCACTTTCCTTGGGGTTTTGGAACAGAACGGACGTCTCACGATATTAGCAATCTAACCTAGAGCTTTGGACCGTTATATTTTTTCCTTTGATGTCTTATCGTCATCGACGAAAAAGTTTCTACCGTCTCCCAACGAGATCAAACGAGGGTGCTCACTACACTTCAACATCGTCTCCCCACGAGACTCAAATTATTTCGTGGCGACGAAAATGCGGCCCTGCCTGGCCAGCAGACCCGAGAAAGCCGAGCGCCAGCTCGCATAACCAGACTCTCCCCCTTGGAAAGTTTTCGAAGCTCACGACTTTAAGGTACATTTTCACCTCATGCGATATATTCATATTCACATACATACTCACAAGAGCGATCGCTGTATCAGTTATTATTAACGATTGTATCACAATCTTGTATGTTAACACGAACAATAAAACAGGTTTTTTACCGAAAGGGTTTTTTCCTGTAATGAATATCTTTTATTTACATCACTACTAACAACTCATAAAATAACCAATAAACAATAATAATATTGAGAGCGACGCTTACCCCTAAGGTCTTACTCTCATTGCGACATAAAAATTGAAATTCAAATAGTCGCCCACGCTACAAATATTTTTATCAAAAACTGAATTGTTATCGCTACTATCATTATTATTTTTTTCTTTACTGTAAATATTTTTATTTTCTTCACCATTAAAACCTACTAATTTAACATCCACCTCTACAATATCAACATGTCTAGCAATTATAATTTCATTATTAATGAGTACTCTATAACCAACACTTTCATACCCTACTAATATTCCTACTTCTGCCTTTTTATCCCATTTATTATTTTGTTTAACCTCTGGCACTCTCATGATTATTTTACTTCCATATCATTTTATATGATTCATGTTTGGCTTAACTCCTATTATAATTTCATATGGAGTTTTCCTTTCAAAAGTATTTGCTAAGGTTCTGTTTTTTAAGTAAACTGCCGTTTTTGCTACTTCTGGCCAAAATTTTTTATCTAATTTTGCGTCAGATAACAGACACCTTTCTATATTCATTACTGATCGATTGTATCTGCAATTCCATTTAACTCATGCACGTATGGAGGGCATGGATCTATTATTATACCTTTATGCTTTGCAAATTTATAAATAACTTTGATTAGGGATTGTTTCCTATTATCACATCTCATCCTTATTACTCTTTTCCCTATCAAGTTTTTTAATTTATTTATATAATCTACTAAACAATCATAAGTTTCATTCGTAAACTTCATTATGTATTCTTTAGCAATTTTACTGTCATCGTCAACAATAATTGAAAAATATTTATTTCCCTTATAACTATCTCTATGAGGTCCATTCAAATCCATATGTTAAATTTCTAAGACATCATTTGCTCTATGTCTATCGTTATGATATTTAAAATTTTGCATTTTATTTTGAATACAAGTGGCACATTTCAAATAATCATTATCTAAATTACTAGGCAGACCTTTAACGAACTTTTCTTTACACAAAATATAAAAATAATTAAAACTAACATGGCCTAGCATTCTATATTTTTCTTTTTGACTTATATTACATGTTACATTGTATGCTAGCTTTTTATATATTATGCTGAAAATCTTGTATGTATTATTTATTTTATATGCTGCTGTAAGCAATTCATTCTTTTTATTAAATATTTTTACAGTATTATTTTCCATAATAACTTTATTATAATTTGTTATTTCCCAACACTCATTAGATTTTTATCCATTTTTTCAACATCGTGAACGTTTTTTATATGGACTTCTTTAATCTTATCATTTAGTTTGAATAATAGATTTATATTTCCTATTTTTGCAGCTTTCAAAGTTTTTCCATCGCCTATTTCAACATTGAATGGATTTTGTAGATTTATATATTCGGGAAAATAATAAAAGTTATTAATAATATGACCAGTTCAACCACTATCCAAAATATATTTCATTTATTACTAAAAGTATTTGCTTCATAATTGGCACGATTTTGATTCTTATAATATACTCTCAGTGTTATCAAAAATTGTACAAAATAAGTCTTTGTTAGTACTTTGATTTTCGCTATGGCTTCTACCATAATTGGCACTGTTATCTTGATAATGTTGTTGTTGCCAATTGTAATTCTGCAACTGTTGATATCCACCACGACCACGCTGCACTTTGCTATAGACTCTGTTATTTTTGTGAAAGTTTTGCTGCTATTGGTTGCTGAACTGATCTCATCCGCCTCCTCGCTTTTGATTACTTCTTCTTCTGTTCACATTTGAAACACCAGTCCACGATCCTCTTGATGTATTTTGTCGTTGATTATACTTCTTATTATAACATTGATTTTGAAAATGTCCTGGCTTACCACACTTATAACAGTTTTTTTTCTTTTCCACTCTAAACACACTTGAATTCTTACTACTATGTGTATTTTTGTGTGTTTGATCTTTTATCTCGTACATTTTAATTTTGTTTCTAACATATTTAACTGTTTGTTCTCTTCTTTCAAAACGTCTATTAAATCACCAATATGTTCTAATGCGGGAGGTAATGTTCTTAGTACATAATTGATTGAATTAAAAAGTGCTAGGGCAACGGTTAATGAAAAGAAAAAGATTAATTATTATTTTTTAAAAATCACTCAATTCGATTTTATCTAATTTATTTCGCACACATATTTAGAATGCTGTTGGTTCTGTCAAGTATAACTTATCTAATTTTTCAATAATATTATACGAGCTAGNAATATGTTTCAATGCGGGAGGTAATGTTCTTAGTAAATAGTTAGCCTTTTCCTTTTCACTAAACATTGCTCCAGCATTTTAAAACTCAATTATTATCTTTTCAAATTTACTAAAAAAATCACTGGATTCTTCAAAGTCACTCAATTTTATTTTATCTAATTTATTTCTCACTCATATTTGCAATGCTGTTGATTCTCTTAAGTATAACTTATCTAATTTTTTAATAATCTTATACGAGCTTGATTTCTTATGTATAAATTCGAATTGATCTACAGTCAATGCACTACATATGTAATTCAGCGCTTTCAAATCCTTTTCTTCCCAAGCTGATTCTGTTTTGTTTTGATTTCTTGTTTCTTGATTAATAACATCCTCTCATTTTCTCAGCTTTAAATACATCGATATTCTCTTTTTCCACAAACTATAATTACTACCATAAAAAATTGGTAACAAATTTAATATCGTCCACCATCTTGTCTTCTTTTTTTTCGCTTTCGACTACTTTCAATATACACAGCACGTTTTTCAAAATTAAAAAAAAATTCCTTCTCACGTAGTCTTTGTCTTTCTTTTTTAATTCAAAATTCGCACTATTTATCTCTTTTAAGATTTCCTCGTTTTCAACCTGTTGAGTTCTTTCTTTTCCTTGTATATTTTCCATTTACTTATACTCGAACATCGCATTTACACTTCTTTCTACTAAACACAGGCTGAACTTGCTCTCTCATAAAGCTTTTTAATCCTTTTGCATCTCAATAAATTTTTCACTAAAATAAATGTGGAACATATCACTGCACACGTTTTATACTAATCTTTTTAATACTTCACATATTTTTTTTATCCATTTTTGATTTTACACTGTCACTTACAAGTGATTGTCACGTGCTTCCGAAGATACTCTTGAAAAATCAAAAAACAAGAACGAAACAGGCAACTCAAACCACGGACTGCTACCATGTTAAAAATAAATGAGCCTGAGAAAATAAATACTTTATACCATCATATATAATAGACTTGAATTTATTAATAATAATACTCCATGTATTTCATGAGGCATCTTTCCTCAGCAACGGTTATCCATACACTGAATATACGTATCGTCATCAAACATGTATCAATCANAAAATAAATGAGCCTGAGAAAATAAATACTTTATACCATCATATATAATAGACTTGAATTTATTAATAATAATACTCCATGTATTTCATGAGGCATCTTTCCTCAGCAACGGTTATCCATACACTGAATATACGTATCGTCATCAAACATGTATCAATCATGCGACTCGAGAGCTTCTACGCATAATCGATGCCGAGCGTCCTAGCGCCGTGCGCGTAATTTCCAATTTACTTGTATTCTAACAGTATAAAATAGAATGACTGCATGTTGATTTTATATAAAATTAAGCAAGAAATAACTTATTTTGGGTCATAAACTTTCCGGTGAGGATGAAGAAAAATCTTGAACGCCACTTGGCAGGGAAATATCACATCATCATCCTCGTATTTGCCACCCTCGGCTTTGTCTTCGGTGGCAACATACACGCGAACGGGAATGTACTACTTCCCTGCCTCATGACGTAATTTACTATTCTACATGTATTGAATTAAATGTACTTACGTGACTTATCCATCTTCAGTCCTCATTTAGTTATCTCTTAATTAAATAGTTATCTATTAAGCATAACAAAACTCCGTATTATAACATTAACCACGCTTTCAACGTGTTAGCAAGTGTTCTTATTTGTATCTTGTATTTGGCTTAATGCTACTTAATATACATATTTATTCTTTACGCAAAGAAAAAGTGTGAGTGTTGAAATTAATTCCCCTTGGCCTCTGGCTCCCTCACACCTTTCAGTGTATTCAGCTCATCTCTATTACATACAGTCCATCAAACGGGTTCAATCCCATAAATTTATCCTTCGAGCCGCATATGGGTGAGTAGTAAGTTCCAGCTTATTAATAGCCATGTGTGAACAAGAAAGTTAACCATCTTCGTCCCCCATGACTTCTTTACGAGCAAAGTGCAGGCGTGGACAACGATCTGACAGGTTGGGCGTTTCTCTCACTCACACTTGTATATAAAATACTTGATACCTGTAATAAGTGCAGTGCCTTTTCTAATTTAACACGAGCTCGAGTGTTATACTTGTTAACTTCGTCGCGTAGCTTATTGCTATACTAGTGGCCCCCCGTCTCGGCTTCGCCCGAGAGTTACTAAATGGAACACCATAGTGTGTTGACATGTCATGTGAAACGTTTTTAGTTAGAAATGTTACATACATTCCTGACACTTCTCAAAAATTAAATCTTCTCATTAATAATATATTTGTTCAGAATCCATACAGTTTATTTGGTCAAATATTAATGTAACGAGTCGTTTTGTGGTTGTCTGCGGGCCTGCTCTCGTGTGTCCAGGTGGGGATGTCGTCCTTTGAAGGTGTGTGTGTGTGTATGACGGTTGCGGCTATGCTATATAAGAGGCCGCACGTCACGGGATCGCTCTTTTTAGCCAATACGAGCAAGCTCGAGCACATTAAAACATATCATTGTAAGAAGTTCGAAATCGTTTTCTATTGACTTCGAGACGTTCTGGTCCCGCTCTGCTTGGTAACCGTGCCGTATTCTTGGGCTCCAGGTGCAGAAAAAAGCGATACAAGCATCCCGCTTCAAGTCACCTCAAGGCCATCGTCTCACAGGTTCACGGGGGCGCGGACGCAGCACGGTCGCGCGTTGGCGACTCGTTGCAGTCGTATGTAATTATTTACTATTAATTTATATTTTATGACCGTTTCCTTCTTACTTTATAAAAATGATAGCTCCTGCTGCTACCTTGATTTTTTTATAAATATAAGCCGATTCGAATGTGCCTTTCTGCCTTACCGCCCGTGTAATTATGTAAAATTTAGTCTCACAATATATAAATTTGAAGCGAACTTAAATCTCTTTTTCTTCATTTATCCTACAACATCATTTGCATTCATACATATACTGATTTTTATTGCGTTATATTTCTTTGACATAATTCTATATTCCCGGTCATTGCACTCAGTGGATTATTTCACTTGGTAATACATACAAATATATATCGATTCTTACACTGCTTTGGTTAGTTTACTGTTAGTTATTTTGTAATAGGTGTATGATCCATCATTAATGATATTCAGGTCTTTGTCAATGAGGGATTCTTGCGAGTGAAACCTGCTTACACAGTTTGTTTACGATCCTTATTGAGTATTGTGCAGATAGCCATCATCACTTATCAGAGAAAACTTATTTTGAGATACTTTGTTAAGAAAATTATCGTAGATCTCAGTTGAAACATCCTTATTGGACATTCTGTGATGAAAGCAAAGAAGCATGTTTTCTATCACATTTTCCACTTTATTTTTTATGAAAATCAAAATTTTTTTTTTAACAGATTAGGAATTAAGCGTAGTTCTGTACTTGTTCAAAGTATTTTTTTTTTTTTATACAATAAAGACTCCACCATGTTTATTACAATTAAGGCCCCAGTCATTTCTTATAACATAAAAGTTTTTTACAAAGAAAATATCTGATATTTTTAGCCAAGTCTTAGAAATCACAAAAATATAGTATTTCAGAAACATTCATTCAAGATCGGATGTTTTAGTGGTGCGTAGTGTTTTCTGTGTAGGATAGAAGACAGGCTATTTGCTTGTCCATTTTAATGAAGTTGATTTTTAGTATCTATGTGGTTAAGCTTATGAGCTATATGTTTGGGATTGCTAGGAGATTTTTTAGAAGAGTGGAATTTACTGTTATTAGTAGGTAATGATGAGACTATAAAAGTGTTCGCTTTGAGAATTTTAACCTTACTTGAGCCGTAATAACTTTTAAAATTATTGTGGTTTTGACCAGAATTGCCATTGACAACATAAAAGAAAAGTTGCTTATTGTTTTGAGTCAAGTTTTAAGTATGCATTGCAGGCAAACTTTGGTTTAACAGTAGTAAAAAAAGCCTGATTGAATTGAGACTTTTCACTGATTTTTTGTTTAATTTCTGCTACTTTCAGGTTGTTTTCTGTAGCTATATTTCTTACGTTCTGCTCTTTCAATTTATAGGGCAGTTTCTTATTATTGAGAGATTGGCTTTTTTGCAGAGCAGTTACTTTGGGGGGCATTTTTGTCGGGACATTTCTCTATATTTACATGTTCGTCAAGTCCACCTCTCATACAAGTAAAGGTTTTTCTTTACTAGTGTGTCTTTACGTGACCAAATCTAAAGCATTTATAATTTTGTCTAACTTGGGGAGAATCGGTTTTAACGTGACGGATAACCTTCAAAAGTTTAAGTTCTATTGGTGAGAATTGTCCTCTACTCGTACTAAAAATAGTAGGTATTTTTTGGACGTAGTTGATTTGTAATACTTTTATAGAAACGTCTAATACTGCATATATGTGGATTACCTAAGGGAAATTCAAATTCCAAGTTTTCTAATATCTCACATTCAGTTAAGTCTGTTAAAACACTTTTAACGACATCTTGTTTAACTATGAGGTTGTTGTTGTTAGTAATAAATACTGAAAAGCCTAATTCAGTCCAAAGATAAGCTGTAGTATCTAATAAGCCAGATTTTTGTATATGATAATTGCACTGATTTTATAAACGGTTACTTGGTCAAATTCAATTAATGCATCTTTAGGTTACTTGCCCAGCAGCAGTCTACATATTTTTAAGACATTGATTTTCTCGTTTGTGACATCATCGTCTTAAATACGAATTCTAAACAGAGGGTTATCCAGGTTATCAAAGAAATTTAAGGCCTGAGTGATTGCAGCACTCACTTGCTTTGGTTGAAGTTCAGCAGAAGAGTTTTCTTTTAATACTTGGATTAGAGTGTGTTTTTACCTGTGATATTCATTGCTCGAGATGCTTCTTGAGGCGTATGGTTGTCATGATTTTTCGAGTTTCCGTTTACTTTCGTC
>NW_019379644.1:558849-575550 GCF_000648655.2 Copidosoma floridanum
CCTTCTACGGTGTTACTATCCGTATGATAAAATCAATAATGGGGTTTTGAAGAACTTTCCATAAATTTTTAGAAGAATAAATAAATAAATATAATCTACAAGCTTTTCAAAAATGCATTAAAAATAATTCAAAACACCATTTTTGGGGTTATCATACGGATGGTAACACCGTAGAAGGCGGTTATACCGTGTTAAAATCTTATTTTTAGATTTTTTTTAAAAAACTTTTATTAAGTTTTTTTTTCCATAAGGACTGACATAAGACCTTATGTAAATTCTTATGTCAATTCTTGGTAGATAATCAATTGTAAGTTCTTAAAGAAGATCTTATATAAGTTCGTATATAAGAATTGACATAAGATCTTACCTAAGTTCTTATGAATTAATTTTTGATGGGTGTCCTGCGAGTTTTTCGTAAAAGTTTAAGCATCACAGTCCTCAGAGCTAGTTGATGTGGAACTAGAATCACTTTGGTCCACACTACTTTTTTTATCCTCACTGAAGTCATCTGAAAAATTATAATTATTAACTATATATGTTAAATTAACAATACTTTGAAATTATACTTCGTTCCTGAATCTTTTTGTCTTCTAATTCTTTTTTAATGAGGGAGTTTATGTGGTCCCCAAGAATTCTTTTCCAATTTTTTTTAAATTCCTGCCTTTTGCGTGACTCCTTAATTTTGTCATCCAAAAATGAGAAAAAGAGTTCTAGAAAATAGTGATTTATCATTATAAATGAACGGTATACTTTTGTCATATTATTTTGAAATTACAGTTCAATAATACTTTCTCCCGAATTTTCTGACACGACTTTCACTTGCTTTCATGTTTAAAGTACAATTTTAAATACTAAGAGGAATGTTATTGCAAAACAATATTGCTTCAAAAAAATTACGTTTTCCAATAATATAGTAAACATGTAGTTACACTCATCGTGGTACGCTATTTTACAAGATACAGAAAAATATTTTGCAAAGAACAGCTTCACACAAATATAGGGGATTAGATGCCAGAACCAGGTTAATAAACTATACAATGTTTAAGTCAATACTTGATACCAAAAAATAATCTTTAAATCAACACGTTACGTCTCTTATTATAAGAGAGACCTATTGTATTGTATAAACAGTAATTTCACATCCACACTATGCTTATCTAAGACTATTTTGTTTGAGTAAATGGTACGCACTTTTTAAAGCAGCCTTTTTTCGTGGAGTCACCGGCTTACGAGGTGATCTGTCACTCAAGCGTTGCTTGGCTTTCTTTAGATTGACAACTCTGTTCATAAGATCGTGACTTCCCCAAATTGATCTAGCAGTCTTTTTTAAAAAAAGTGCTGGTTTTGTTACGTCTCGCACATCTTTGTAGGCTTCATGGGTTATATTCACATCGTAGTATAAGTGAAACCATTTTAGCTGCAATCAATACATATAAATTAAATTGTCATTTAGTTATACAAAGCACTGGTATGTCAAACATTTAAAACAATAGTAGATTAATTTAATATTTCACTATTACATTCATTTCAATATTAATAGGTAGATGGAGTTGGTGACCCGTTGGGAGCTAAGGTAAGAAAATAAACACATCAATGTGCTTACTTTTTCTCTATAGATTATAGTATAGCGATGTTTTTCCGGCTCTTTATGCTAGCCCTATCAGGCTCAACAAACTGTACACACAATTTTAGAGATGACTATTTGAAATACATACAACTAGAAATGACAAGATGTTTTAAATATTACCTTTAAACTTATACGCAAATAGTTTAGTACATGTAATAACGATAATTTTTTAGATAATCCAAGTATTTGAAAAAAAAATTTTTTTGTAATCTCATTGACAAAGCAATTTTATTACAAAGCACCCCTAATAACAGTGCAAAACAAGGTTAGAAAGTTACTACCAAATAACCGTGACATAATTACTTTCATCAATTAACACATTCCGATTTGATTCAAAAACTAAGAGTATAACAACAATAATGAAATTAATAGTACTAATGTTAATTATAGTTAAATGTTCAGCATCTATTTTACTTCTACAATTGGTATTAGGATCCGAACAACGGTTGGGGTAGGAGTAGGCAAAGCGTAGGCTAGCCGCGTGTCGAAAAACCACAACCTTATGTAAATTGAGATGAGCTATTAACAGTGTCGGCATCATTTGCATCCCAATACCTTATATTACAAATAACTATCTATGAATAAGAACCCTTTTTCAACTTGATGACGTTAACACTTACCAAGTTTTAAAGAAAAAGTTAAGATGCGTCATTGATTTGGGCAAGGACAAAATAATAAAAGGCAAAGTGACTAACGCTGTATACAAATTCCAATGTCAACCTGCCTAACATCTTAGACAGGTGGAACTAAATGAGCCTCAGAAGTTCGTATCACTGAACGTCGAAACATATGAAATCTGGATCTGTTTTTTTCTCATATCAACTCACATAAGGCCATAAATTTGATTAGGATAACATTAGCTTGATAGAGAACGTAATTACAAAAAAATACTTATTTCTTAGATAATCCACAAAAAATTGGAGAAAAACTGCGTTAATAAAATGAAAGATATACGTTTTTTGAATTAAATTTATCTGCAGTTATTAGGAAAGTTTAAACTTTCTATTTATATTTTTATCGCTTTTGCCCTCACAGAACTACCAACTTCATTTTAGTATGGTATTTATATTATGATAAAAGGAGATTCTACGGTCCATCCATGGCTGCACCAGTTTTACTCACGTTTTGCAATTAAGATATAGATCAACTTATGCAGGTAAAACAAAGTTTGAAAGGTACAACAGCCACTACTTGTTTCATATTGACTTCGTTTTCTTTGTTATTTTATAAGAGCAATTTTATCGTTTGGTGTGTTAAAGAGTACTATCTACATTATACCAAGTTAATTTAGACGGCGCGTCGTACTTAAGGCTTGGAAACTCAAATATTTAAATAAAGGTCTCTTACTATTTCAGGGGAGGCGTTTCTTTAACCGCCAACATTGCATAAGAAGCTGCAATTCAACATACAGAATGTTATACGTTTCGGAAACGTTTTACCCAAGGACTAAGTAACGTTTCAGAAAATTATAAATATATGTGGCTGCATGACTCAGCCTAATACATAACGGACCGTCTAGTTGAACTCTATATGCATGCATAGTGCAGGGCTACTTTTAAAAAGAAAATAATTCTTAATATTAGTTTAGCTTCATTTTCATTTTTTTTAAAAATGTCAGTTACAGTAAAAAGAAAAAAAAAATAAGGAAATCGGTCTGTTACGGAAGGTGAGCAGTTAGCCTAATTGACCAGAGTGAACGAGAAAACCGGCTTACATTTGATGTCTATGAAGGTAACATTTCTGTACCACATTTTTTTACTTTATTTCACATCTCAACGTTTCATCGCCCTCACAAAAAAAATCTACATGGATTGGGTTTAAATGAGCTACGTCTATGAAAATACAAATATTTGTATATGCAAATCCATACAGATTTTTAATCATTTATTTTGAAAAATAAAACCATATGGATTTTTTTGTAAGGGCTATCATTCTTCCTCTCACATATTCCTACACGGAATCGAGAAAAATAATTTTTCTCTTCCTGTCACCTGCATAATATAGTTATTGAATTGTGTGGTGTTAGATGTCGTATCTACAAGCTGTATTAAATTAGTTTGTACTTTTCAAAATTTAATTTTTTTAATTACTAAATTTGAAGTTAAACAAAAAAATGACTTGCCAAGGTTATATATGTCACTTTTTGTTGTAGCTGATCATACATGTTATATTAATTGTTAGTTAGTACACCTCTATAATAATTATTCAATGTCACAATTACATTACGTATAGATAAACTAATACAACGTACCTTTGGACCATTCACAGGGCTACGCGGAGTTTGCTCCCATTTCTTTTTTGGTGATCGAATTTTATATTCTTTATAGTTATCACTTTCGTAATCATCCTCGCTATCGGAAATTTTCCTTGCTTTTTTAGATCTCTTTTTTTTTGCTTGTCTTGGATTTTTTTTTTTGATAACTTGGCCTTCACGTTTCTCTTATTACTAGATTGACTCGAATCTTCAGAACATATTTTTTTGGAAACATCTATATAGAACATATAACAATTATTCATAATAGTATACGTAAATTTATATTTTAAGAAGTACCACAGTGGTATGATCAGACATTGCCTATGGCACTACGCGCTTCAAGATAGAAAACATAATAATGGACCACTATTGATACTGAAGTATCTTCAACATTCTTGTAATTTTTAATTAGTACCAATAATAATAAAATTACTAATATTCTATTGATAACTATCCATTAAAACCATAGCGAATGTCTGATAATACGATAGCCATGATAACATACATTAAAACCTTTTTGTACCTTGCGAAATACTATTTTTAGATGACGGCGATGTTGCCCTCTTTTTTGTATTTTGCGAAGATGCTGGCTCTACAATCTTATCGTCTGCGTCATATACGTCATTGAAAATAAGAATTTATAAGATTATTAAAGGTACATTATTGAAAGTGTTATTTTTTACAAAATCTGCTAATTTTTTAAAGTTATACTTCTATTGGCACGTTATGTGCTGGAGAAAATCAACGATTTTAGAATTCTGACTTTGATAAGTTATGTGACGGAAGTGATTTTTTCATTTTACCCCCCCTTCCTCGACCTATCTCATCCCGTCTTATTACGCTGTGCCAGTACCCTCCACAACTCTTCTCATCACGCTTTGTCTCACCACGCTGTGCCAGTCCCATACACACCATACCATATCACACCACATACGTGAAGAAACTAAATTTTAAAATTTACTGTTTAAATTATTTTCTTCTTTTTTACTTATCGGCTTTCGTCCCTATCTACAGCCACCGAAACTCGAACTTTCGGGGGAGGTAGTGAGAAAAATATTTATTGAGATTGATGAACTGATTGCAGCTTCTAAATATAAAATAGAGATTACCTTATTTGCTATGTTTGTTTGTCTTATCCGACATTCTCAAAAATAGAAAAAAACCACGTGGTTTTACCACGTAGAAGAACCATGTGGTAAACAACGTAGTTTTATATCATAAACCACGTAGTTTTGTCTAAAAATACCACATGGTTTTTAAAAAACCACATATTTTTAATAAAACCACGTGGTTTTTAGAACCCTGTGTTAATTTGTAACAAAATCACGTGATTTATGATATGAAACCACGTGGTTTACCACATGGTTTTTCCACGTGGTGAAACCACGTGATTTTTTTCAATAGAGGAACAGAAATCGCTCAGAAAATTGTTTGTAAAAGTATTTATTACGATAGTATATAACAAGACAAGAAAAAAATTTATCAATAGAACTAGGAAGAAGAAGGTAATATTTGTAAAAACTATTAAGCTTCTTGGTGAAAAAACCAAGTGGTATTACAAAACCACCTGGTTTTAAAAACCATGTGGCATTTTGAGACAAAAACTACGTGGTAAAACTATGTGGTTTACCACGTGGTAAAACCACGTGGTTATTTTCAATGGGCATTATTAAACCAAGTCAGCCATTCACTGGCAGACGTCACCTGCGGAGTTGTTCTTCGCAAGGCTGGGAACCCCGATGACAGATGACCCTATATTACCCTCTCGACTCTAACCATTCAATCAGAAATAACCGATCCTCTCCAAGGTCTGTACTGGGCGAACCTAACAGCTATCAAGGAAAAAAAACTTAAGCCAACGGGACAGTCTTCAACGGGCAAGCATCACTAACCAATCTCCCCATCTAAGATCACGAAAACAACTGAATGAAGGCAGTCACAATTGCTGTTAACTTCAGTCAAGAAAGAGTTGACTTAAGAAGCTCACAGGTCTTTTTTAGGGCCATCGGACGTCGAACTACCTTGCCAACAAATATATTAGAACTTAACAAACTTGACAAAAAACAGCCTTTAGGGGTCACAAAAATTTTAAGCATGCCAAAAGTTGCAAGAGGATAAATTGGAAGAAAAACTTCAAACGTATCTAATGAATACAATTTTACTTAGGCGTCAAGAAACTGACGCAGAAAATTTATCGAGATTGAAACAGCAGAGTCAAAATCGACACATAAAGAGTCCATTACGTGAGAGATCAGCTCTTGATTGTACCCTTACAGTAATCTCTCAAAATCTTTAAAGATCTAAATTTAGATTTTTAAATAAGTATAAAAAGTATTTGTGTTTTAGTGGCAATAAAAATGTAGAGTTTATGCTCTAGAACATTGTGGCTCTGGTAATAAAGTTGTGAGATAAGAGAAAAAAAATTGTTTTCAATATATATTCTTTGGGAGTTTAAGATCTTAACAACTTTGAAAAATTGCCCTTTCCATAAATTATACGGGAGAAACTGTAAAACAATGGCTTCTTATGGCCAACGACTATTTTATGGTGTAAGGAACGCATGGTACTTTTCAGCATAATTATTTTTTTCCTTAATATTTTACCAAATAAAACTATATGGACTCCGAAAAAATATGTTTTTAATAAGAAGATTTTTGTTCTGAGATGTGTCAGGAATATGTGTAAAATTTCTAACTGAAAACGTTTCACATTACATGTCAACACACTACGGTGTTTTATTTAGTAAGTCTCGGGCGAAGCCGCGACGGGAGGCTGCTAGTCTATTAATAATTGTATGATTCAGTTGTGAATAAGAAAAACAATAACACATGGTACTTACTCTTTATATAGACGTAAATTGTTGGACTGGGGTCTCATCCTCTCTGGCCAAGCGGTAAGATGCTTGTATAACTGCGAACTCGAGTTCGTGTCCCATATAAACCGAAATTTTTTTTTTTTTTTCTTATAACTGTTGATATTTAAGGTAATCATTTTATTGATTCATGAATTATAATTGTTGCACAAAATTTTTTTTATTTATTTTTCTTTCCAAAATCTCACCTGAGATCTCAGATGAGAATTTGGCATGAGATCTCAGGTGAGAAATCATATGAGATATCAGATGAGATCTTAGGTGAGATTTGTCAGGAGGGAATTAATCACTTTATTTTTATCTATATTTGTAATATTGTTTACTTCATTTTGACGATAAGATCGCATGTATAATTTAAGATGCAAATTACGCCATACTGTTTTAGTAAATTGTATTATTGCAGTTGCTCCAATTGTTGCGGTACTCTAGAATAATGCGTACCTATATTTTAATTGAACTGATGAGTTATGGTGAGTAAACACTTAATAAAAATCAAGTAAAATCAAGTTATAGAGTACCTATTTCTTTGAACTTTAGCAACATTGGTAACTGAACTTTAGAACCTCTTTTTAAATCAACATTCATGAATTTATACATTTACAAAAGTTGGAATTCAGTAGTTTTTTAGTCCAATATTAATAAAAAAAAAAAATCACAACGATTTGACGAATTTAATTTTTTAGACGAACGTTTAAAGCTAACCACTAAAAAAAACCGCAATAATATCCCCGTTTACTTACTTTAAAAATTTTTAATTTTCCTATTCCTATTCCAAATTAAAATTACAACACATGCTTTGTGCTACTACCTTACGTATATATACGTTACATATTAGCAGCAGCCAACAGCGGGCAAATACAGGGCCAGCTTTGGCTGCCGAACTCTTCGGCTGCCACCTGCGGACCCAAGCATACCGTATGAGGTCCCTACGATCAGCAAACTCAGTATAGATGGCGTGCTGTAGCTAAAAGAAAAATGGCGTCACTGACACACTATGGCTATAAGTGACGACGGTATACGGTAAGGTGGACTTACTTATGTGACAACATATCCGTCACGCTGGCGTCAGAAGATCATGAATACTACATTTGTGTCAATGTGACGCCATTTTTCGCTTAGCTACAGTACGCCATCTATGCTGAGTTTGCGGACCGTAACCGTAGGGACCTTATACTTAGTTACAAGTTACGACTGTTATGACCTGAGCTTCGGCACGCCGGCACGGAGCACGAAGGTGTAGATGGCGTGCCTTGTCCCTTGGCTGGCCTTGGGCAATCGGTCCGTTACCTGGTAAGGTGCTGATGCACCAGGTATCTTGCTTCCTCGCAATGACTCAAGGTCCTGGCGACTTGTCCTTGGAAGAGATGTCCGGGTCGTGTGAGTTCTTTTCTGAGAAACAGACACTTATCCGGTTGCAACGTTAATAGCGGTTTCTAGGTCAAGAATCGCATGACCCGATATTTGGAATCGAATGTCTTGGCGCGCAAACCTAACTTGAATCTTTCCACAGCGGTGCGAATAGCTACTTGCGTCATCATCTCGACGGCTTTAGGGGGGCCATCTTCGACAATAAGACCGATTTCGGTTTGTAAAATTTTTGGTTATTTTTAGTCCATAATCTGATACGGGTTCCTGCATCCCCTGGACCGTACGAGATAACTCTGCTTGTAGCTGGGTTAGACTTATTGGTGGAGAAAATATCTTTTTAAGATTGGTGAAAAATTGATCTAGGTTTAAAAAGTTTTTATACATTATTTGGTTACGGGCATTTCCGGTTATTTCAGACTTAATGATTTTCCCAAAATAGTTATTTACGTAACAAGTGCGGAAAAGACGATTTCCCGCACGAGTAGTGATTGACTCACACGAGTGCCGGAGTTGACGGGAACGAGTACCAGTTGAGCACACGAGTGCGTAGCATGAGTGTGATCGCAAGGTACAAGTTACCGTCACCAGCCACGAGTGCGAGTCTATCACACGAGCGCGGGAAATCGTCCCGCACGAGTTGCGTACAAGTTTTTTCGCAATGTGTGAGGAAAATAGGTACAAAATAGGTTTGAATTTTGATTTCCAGTGTGTAGCAAAATTTTTTCCGGTGTGTGGCAAAACCTTTTCCACACACCTTTTCCGCACACTGTGCGGCAAAAACCTTTGCCGCACACTTTTTCCACACACTGTGCGACAAAAACTTTTGCCACACACCTTTTCCGCACACTGTGCGGAAAAACCTTTGCCGCACACCTTTGTCGCACACTATGTGGGAAAATCGATTTTCCACACTAATATCAGTGTAAAACACCTATTTTTCACACACTTATTGCGAAAAAAATTGTACGCAACTCGTGCGGGACGATTTCCCGCACTCGTGTGATAGACTCGTGCGGGAACTCGTCTTTTCCGCAC
This sequence comes from Copidosoma floridanum, assembly GCF_000648655.2. The sequence continues at coordinate 568,006 of NW_019379644.1, forward strand.
TTGTTACGAAAATAACTATTTCCTCCGGGCTTACGTACTTTTCGAGGGCTCAGCATTCCCTAATAAAAATAGTGATCGGAATTTCTCTATCATTAAATTCAGGAATCAAGTTGATCAGTTCATTAAATTTTTGAAATTCTTCCTAGATTCAATGACAAGAGGTTTCATAGATGCAGACTGGTCGTCGTTTGGATTATTAGACTTCGGCCCAGAATTGTCTGATATAATATCCTCCATTTTAGGCTCTACCGTCCATTGCCCTGAGGATGCCATATTTACGTGTTAAAGTGTACTTATCGAACGCTTGAAAATTGATTGGTGAACCTCCGACCACGGAGTCGTTTGCGCCACAAATTCACGATGCGTTGATGAATAGGTTGCCGATGTCCTCGTCTTAGCCATGATGTCTAGGTGATGCTCATTTAATCTGTAGAGACCCTTGGCGTCTTCGGCGCTTTTCTCGAAAATGACTTCTGAGTTCTGCGTCCGCCTTGACACCTTTTCCTTTCTCGGGAACAATCACAAGGTATCGTAGAACACTAATTGATAGGGTTGGATTTTACTCCCTGAGGATGACCTCCAGGTATCCTTCGCTTCCTACAGTCCAGGATATCACTGGGGATGTTCACTGGCTAACACTTAAAGATATCTAAACTTCCTGAGGATGACCTCCAGGTATCCCACCGCTTTCACCAAAAAGTATTTCTGTTATGACCTGAGCGAGGAGCACAAAGGTATAGATGGCGTGCCTTGTCCCTTGGCTGGCCTTGAACAGTCGGTCCGTTACCTGGTAAGGTGCTGATGCATCAGGTATCCTTTGCTTCCTCGCAATGACTCAAGGTCCTGGCTAATGGAATCAATTCCTAACACGACTGTTAAGTACAACTAATCTCTGGTTACAAGCCTCCGTCGGCCGCCGTCGAGCCGTCGCGATATTCCGCATTCGGGCCGAATGATTCTGTTCGGGAGCCGAACGACCTTTTCTGTTCGGGTCAATGACTCTTGGAGTCTTGGGGTCTTGGGTGCTCGGAGGCTCGGAGCGCTCGAAGCACTTGAATCGAACAAGTCACTGTATAACTCGTGGTAAAAGCATTATACTATCTCTATGGGTAACAGTAGTTTAGCCCAAGCCCACCCTCCAAGAAATTAGCTTGAAAAAAGACATTGCTACCATAACAACGTAAGGTGCCAAATTTATAAGTGTAAGTTACTTAATAGCGGAAAGTTGTGAAAAATGACCAAATTATATCGATATTTTTGGAAAATATAAAAAAAAGGTTATAAATATAATCAGTAATGGCTTCCCCGCGAGCTTCACTCGCTCGTTAGCGTTGTAAAAAATTACCAAATTCTACGAAGTACCGACGGTAGAGTAGCCAACCACATATGTGTGGAATTAATAGAAAAAACGTTTATAAAAAATAATAATGTAAAAACTCTAATAATAATGTAAAAATTCTATGAAGTAAAGTTTAAATAATCCGCCACTTTTTCAGCCATAATCTCTGTAATTAAAAGTTGGTAGCACAGTCGTGACAAGCATGTTATGAAGCCAACTTCTCAGGATGGGCTAAATTACACATCCGCCACAACTTTTTTAAAACTTGCGGCAAGTACTTTTTTTACACATTCTGGGCTCAGCTCTCAGTCCAAGTGCAATGGTTTTCTAACAACGTCAGTCAATTCAATAGATAAGTATTTACTTAATTAATAAACAGTTACAGGGGCTGAGAGAGGGGTGTGTACATACATACGTTAGTAACGACAAAATGGAATTGCAGGAAGATTAAAAATGAAGTTAGTATAGTACAGACCATTAATCAGAGTATCAGACCCGTTACTTTTATTACCAAGGACAAATGGTATATTTTTCCTTGGTTCTCCAAGAATGTACTGCGCATTGAAAAAATGGTAATAAAGTGTTGGATATTGTTATTATTGCGCCTCAGTCCTGTGCAACAAACACTTTTGTTATTGCAGCATCAGCATTGCGTGTTGAATTAATTCGAAGATTATAGATTAATTTAACCTATTTCTTTATTTTTCTATTCGCTTTTGCGACGCAGTCTTTGCAACAAAAGAGCCGTGCGGGCCTTGAGCACCAGCGAAATCTCGACGGCGCTCCGACCCTTTTATTTCTCGGTACATCCAGACCTCTTTGGACAATTTCCAACTCAAAGGGTTTGTTATTTCACCATACAACTTATTATTGTTATTATTATACTGTTGATTATGTTATGTATTGTTACAACAATTACCTAACTGAAAAGCTAACGTACAATAACTGTACAACTGAATATTGAAAAGAAATATTAATTTGTAGACAGTGAATGAGAATTCTCTAAAGCAGCTGAGTTCTGCGATAGAACATTTACAGCAGAAGAGACAAATTAGGCCTACAACACTAGCCTTCTATTTGCGCTCTAAAGATGAAAAAGAAGTAAAGGCAGGAAAATTTACTTTGGTGAACATTCAACTAAATGAGCAGGATCTACGCAAAACAATTATAACTATATTGAAAACTTGCAATTTGCCAACATCTTCTGTTGAAAGACTTCAAGATGAGAGATCTCCAACTGCAGAAAAAAGCAAAAGTAAAAATGAATTTTGGAGTCAAAATTTTTCTGGAGAAATAAATTTTTCTGAATTAGAGGATGATCCAATTTATGCTTCTTTATTGATGAGGAGAAAAATAAATTGTGTACCTGATACCCTCAAGTAAGTATTATAATTTTCGTTTAGTTTAATACTCTGAATAAATTTTATTTAAATCGTAAGTATCATTAAGATAAAGATTCAAAGATTGCTTAGAAGAATTGCGTTTTAGAGCATACTTGGATAAAAGTGTTAATGAAGCTCACATCAAATTTGAAGCTTGCCGGCCAGTCACATCTGAAGTAAAAAAATTAGAAGTTGCCCTGTGTGATCATTTAGGTTTGAAAAATATATTTTGGGACTGTGGATGGAACGTCACTCACTACAGAGGATGTTTATTAGCCTTTCAAGCTTTGGCGCAGCATCATCCAGAACCTATGGAAGTATTGAAAGATAGAACTCTTGTTTTTGCCAATGATACTGGTATTGGAGTAGAAGGAAACGTAATGCTCAACTCTGGAGAAGTCAGAAATAATTGGTTAGATGTAGGTATCAAAGAAAAATCTCATTTATTATTCACTAGTTGAATTGTAATTACAAAATATATACTTTTTAGCTAATAAAAAATGTAAAGAAGTATGATTTGGTTCTACTTCGCTTACCTGCTTTTGAAAAAGCCGTGTCAAGAGTATTGCTAGACATAAAGGTTGGACGAAGGTAAGTAGAACAAGTTCTTAAACGAGTAACAATTTGGTTTAGGCCTGATTTTATGTGTAGAAAGTTTATGCCTAAAGTTATGGTTGGTGAATATGAGTCACAACTTCGACAATTAATAACCACTCTGTCGGATTATCGAGGAAAAAGAAGCTATCCAAATTCTTGGCCAGAAAGTTTGTCTTCTTACGAGATAGTTATAGAAGCGTGAGTTCTTGTAGTGTTCCCTAAACTATATATTTGTTAATTGAGGAAGATGTCTTACAAAATATCTATTACAGAGAAGCTGGACCTCTAATGTTATCACCAACTGGTCAGTTTATTGTGCCATCTTCATGTCCTAGCTTCTTACTAGTCAATTTTATAACAGAAAACCTTGAAGAAGCTGCAAAAAGATTACATCACTATAATAAGTAAGCTACACTAATTTGTCGTGTCTTATTTTAAATTACGTTAACAAAGTATTATAAAACAAATTTCATTATTTTTTGGTAGTGTTAAATACGTTGAACGAGAATTACATGCTAAAGTCATTCAAGAATTAGGCCTAGCTGAATTGAATAAAGATGACAGCATAAGTCCAGATCATATGATACGATGCTGTGAACGTTTACTTTTGCACAAAAATGTCTTGGCGCCTTTATTGAATGGAATCATGCTTTGGATAACGCACTATTACTCTGTAATGAGTGATGGTGTCTTGTGCATTCCTTGGGATTGGAAACTCTGAATTCAGATGAATTGTTGAGCCTGTAATATGGTATTCATTCTCGTAGTTTCATATCATTTTTTCATTGCTTATATAGCTTTAACAGAACATATGTACCTACATAGGTATTGAAGTTTTGGAAACCTTGCCCCACTCATTAGATATTAAAAATGACTATTTAAGTTTCAGCTTCCAATTATGACAATGATTAATTTTTACCTTTATACTTGTAAATAGTAATTAATGGAGCTGTTTATGGAACTCGTCTCTAAAAAATGCTGAACTATGCTCAGTAGGACGTGAAGATTCTTAAATGTCAATACAAATAACCTTATGTGTAAATAAATACAAATTTTTACTAAACATTCTTATATGGAATACTCTGAAAATAGTTTTCAAAGTACTGTACTACAAGATTAAACTTGTCAATTAAACTAAGAGGGGTTTGTCATTGCAGAGCGCTGGAAGGGTATTAAAACTTCGTTTTCAAGTATCAATTGAGAAAATCGTTGAAATAATGCAATGGATCGAAATTCTGTAAACAACTTTTTTGTTTCTCTTTATGGGCTTAGTGTTAAAATATGTTATAGTTTTCTGAAAACATTTTCAGAACTTGCTGCATCCAAACGTATAAAATAAATACGCGAAAAGCTTATATGTAGCCGAATGGTGTTTTTCGCGTACGCGATCATTCATTAAGTACTTGTACAAAGGTAGGTGGAGCGTTGCTTAAGGAGTGGGTTTTTAGCGTGTTGGCTCCCTGACAGACTCACAAATAATTGTTAGAGTAAGTAGTGATGTAAATATTGCTGAATTAATAATTAACTTGTTAGAAAAATAAATACTATATTTGAAAAGATATACATTTTTTGTCTCAAGTCAACAAGAATCCAATCCCTGGCCAGATAATTTTTTTTTTTTTTTTAATATCATAACAATTGTGCTGAAATGGTGCTGAAATTACTGTCCAGAATTTTTTTTACCAACAAAATATTTATGCAATGAAACTTTTTTAAAATTCAATCGACTTGATTGTTCAGGGTGTCTAGTGTATTTCTGACCATGTTTTTCTATTAACCAACTCTTTGCCACAAACTGCTGTTGACTTTGGGTTTTCGAAAAAAAATCAAATAAGATGAAAATTGACACTGCAACTTTCGTTCAATGAGCTTTAACTTTGAGGGTAGGAGTGGGGATTCGGAAATTTATCAATCACACCGTGGCGATGTCGGTTGCCGGACAAACCTTAAATACCATTTTTTGGCTGTGTTTGATTATCGTAATGGTGTAATAAATGTCAACTTGTTTCATTTTGAAAAGGTGTGGCGTAAAGTGCAACACTCCCAACCAAAAGAATATCTGTCGAAATCAGTCGTAAATTACATCGTTGATACTGTGTTAATCCCATGTTGAATGTGTGGGTCATTTTACAAAAAGTGCGATATTCCATTAAGCCCACGTTTAAAAACGTATTAAATTATTTCAAGTCAGGACCTTTTTTTAACGGTATAAGCCAATCGTTCCGGAATAATTTCTTGCGTGGTTGTAACTCGTAAGATAGAAAAAACAGGCCCAACATCATGACCGTAGCGTGAAGAATTTAAAAATTACATTTTTTGCGGCTTCTGGTGCTTAGAGGTTGATTTTAAAAATTTTTTACGATGTAATATCTAAAAGTTTAAGGTGTTGAGCACCTTATAATAGTTTAGAACATATAAAAATATTGTATTTTTAAGTACGGGGCGTTTCGGGTCGGGGTCGGGGCCAACTTGCACAAAACTAGACTATAGTAATTTTTTGCCGGAAGGTTAACCTTGGTAATTACCACCAACGGCACAAACCAGTCTGAGAGACAAAGTACATAGATGGGAATCATTCAATGAAACGTAACCGTACCTCTCTCTCTTGAACTAATAGACGGTGCTGGATGTACTAACCACAGGTAAATGTGTCCGCAGTGTGATTCCTTGTGCACGATGTTGAAGCTGCGTCCGCAATGGAACTCACTGTACTTTTATTTTATTTTTGAAGCTGCGTTCGCATATCAATGCGTCCGCAATGGGACTAACTGTACTTTTATTTTATTTCTAAACCTGCGTCCGCAGATCAGATGCAGAAGATTTCGTAGCCTATATCCTTTTATGTCCCGGGCGCACAGCGTACGACAAGCGAGTTCTTTTAGACAAAAATCAATCAACCGAGAAATTTCAAAGAACTCTCTATTGCATAGATTGAAAAAAAGGGACAGGCTGTAGCGCTCGATCTCTACAGTAAATGTCTGTCTGTTTCACCAATCTCTATTGCTTGGAGCTTTGATGAGGAGCTTGGATTTACTTGATCCACGTCGGGAGTTTGCATCCAAGCAAGAACTTGATTCCTGGATTCAAGTGTTAAAAGAACGTTGTATCGTCAATTTAAAAAAACAACACGGGTGTAGTCAAAAAGATTCTGCGCTTTTTTATACATATTTGGAATTGATTTGCAAAAGATTTGGAATTTTTAAAAGTAGGGGGAATAATATCCGAAAAACCCGAAGTGGCAAATGTGACTGCACATTTATTCTTATTATAAAACCAAATAACACAAACAATAGGCTAATTTTCAGCGACAAATCAGTTTGGCAGCATAATGCGGCTTGCATTAATTTGCAAGCTGGTTTACCTGAGAATAATGAAGATCGAGAGGCAGTCCACGAAAATGATAATCACCACTTGAATATTGACAATGAACCTGTGCAGCAGGTAGAAAAAGCCGATGTGAATGTTGACAATGAAGAAGCAGCGAAGGAGGTAGTGGATGCTAATGAAAATAAAAAAAATGTGGATAATGTATTGCAGTTAGACCAGCCAGAGGGTAGCGTAGAATGTGTCAAAAAAAAAAAATTTAGATGGTAAGCTTCTAAAAACATATTTGTATTATAGTCTGATTGTTTTGTTTGCATTTAGTCGCAATATAGTGAACGTTTATAAAAATTACGATGGCTGCATTTATTTCACTATAACTGTGCGTAAAAACTCTCATAATAATCACACAACTACACCGTACACACAATTTGTTTGTCAGACTTACGTATGTGACTGATTTTATTTTATTGTCATAGCATTATTGGTTCAAAAAATCGTGTGATTTGTTTGGTAGTTTTATTTCATATTGTTCATTCATTGTATTGCAAAATTTATTTAAATTATTATATTAAAAAATTAAAGTTGCTATTATGTTATAATTTTTCTCTTAAAAAAAAGATGCTTGCAGTAAATCAATCATACTTAATAATATTTAATGAGAGTTTATAAAACAAAGAGTTTTCGTATGTATTTATTGCAAGCCTACGCGAATTGGCCCATGATACGCGTAGTAAACCCAAATTAAAAGTGCAGACAGATTTGCTCGCGTCGCCTGTTAAGCCACGTTGAGATATGGAATGTATTAAGTAGAGTAGTAGTAGTAGTAGTAGTAGTAGTAGTAGTAGTAGTAGTAGTAGTAGTAGTAGTAGTAGTAGTAGTAGTAGTAGTAGTGGTAGTGGTAGT
>NW_019379645.1:5816-17161 GCF_000648655.2 Copidosoma floridanum
TATTGCTTTTATAGAAATAGTTATTTAAATTTTTTTATATCTAAAAAAAAAAAATGGAAGCGTACACATGTTTTACACATAAGTTACAAATAGACCACTTAATTTGTGTGAATTGATCATCTAATGAATAGAAAGATTTTATCATATAAAACAAAAAAAAAAGGAATTATTTTGAGTTAATAGCTCACTTATACATATATCTTATAATGCAGCACAGTTTACATGATAAAAATTATAATCACTAAAACTTAAATTTTATTGACCAATCAATAATACTTCTAGTATTATCAAAAGTAAATAATCAGTTACTCACATGCTTTTTTTTCATAAAAAGCCAATCAATCATAACAATTTAAAATAATTAACGTCCAATGCCATATTACACAGCACCTTATATTTTGTAATGTTAAGCACAGATGGTAGAACTATTCTCATTTCATGATTGCTTATTAAGTGTGAAGCCGAAATACCATGTACGTTATGTGTATTAAAGTCCTTTACTCGAAATAACTCATTTTACGTACACAGAAGCCTATGAAAATCTATCTTAATACACCATTTTTGTTTAAAGATTGTCGTAACTGAATTGCTAAAATCTGTCAATGTAATACATGAACTAAAAATCCACTAGTAATACAGTAATTTTATTAATCAAAGGTGATTTACAGTAGATTTTTCATATTAGCGCGATTTATACCAGGCCCAAAAAACATTTGAATGAAATATTGATTAAAATAAGGATTAAGGAAAATAGTTATCCAAGTAAGCAATTTTAAAGGTTTCAGTTCTATAAATTTTTTTCTATAATTAACACACGTTAGATATTTCATGGTTTATTTAGAATTTTTTATTAACTTTTATAAAAATTATTACTGTTCCTAAAACTTTCACTATGAATAACTTTTCTATTCGAATAACAATAATGCAAGGGTCAATTATTTCTTAATGGGCAGTTTTTACACTAACAAACATCATTCTTTTCATTTAGAACCATAAAAAGATTTAAGAAAATGATTTTTTAAAAGCCTTATCCTTTTACGCGAGTCAATCTTTGAAGCTTAAAACGATTTACTTACCTACTAAAACATAACTTCGATTCTTAAAACTCATTTTTGTAATGATTATTAGTTGTATGATACTATCAAGCTTCTTTTATGAAAATTCTTATTTGCGGTTCTCGTTTAATTGAAATCATGTAATAAATTGACAATATGCTTGCCTATTGAGCGGGAAAAATAATTTCTATAACATAGTAGTAACAGTCCTAATCCTAAAGGCCAGTGTAGCTTGCTTTACATTAGCAACAGCTACGTATAGGGCCTTTGCACGAAAATAACAAGGTGTAGGGGTTGCGTTCGAATGAAACGTATTTTTATCCCAATCGTATTCTCGACTGCAACGCCATCACTTACGGTAGTGCAAATACTATTCGCTACGTGCACAATTTTGAAGCAGCGCCATCCTAGGGAAAAACGAGAACTATTGGTCTGGCACAGCAGAAGGCAATATTCGCGATATGTGCTTGATACCTATAGGAACACAGTACCTCGATAGATACACGAAAGGTTCTGTGTTTATTATATCACGAATTAATACAATGTCTTAAGTGGTACAATCCTATGTGAATAACTAAAGACAAAATTTGTACTACAAGCACTATAAGCGCTTGAGTATTACTTCAACACAAGTCCGTGTACTGTGTGATACGTGATACGTTTTATTAGTTTGCAATGTAGTCAACACAGCCCTCCTCTGACCAATCAGAGAGCTCCGTTAGCCCTATACCGGCGTGTTCACACAGTATGTACACACGTTCATACGATACGGTTAGAGGATCGGGCCCCAGCTAATAACTCTAAGAAATACACAGTATCCAATGTATTTCACTGGGTTTTTTAATAAACATGCCTGAGTAAAATATGTACATACTACTCATAATTTTATCAAAAATCTAATCCTTAGAATGGTTGTTGATGTATAAACACATAACTTTCTGATGATAGTAATGCTTAGCAGTCTGCTAGCAGAAGACAAACCTATCGTTTAGTTTCACATATTAGCACAGGTATTGCTGCGATCGCTTTTTCAGCTTGTGCACGTAGCGAATATAATTGATTCAATCTATTATTTTTGTTCTTCTCTAAAATAGTATAAAAATCATCAAGGTGTCAGAATTCTTACGTCTCTACGATAAAAATATTCTTGAATCATAATTAATTTTGTAGATAAGGTAACACACGATCTGTCTAGAGTGATGGCGTTACAGTCGAGAATACGATTGATACGATTGGGATACGAATATGTTTTATTCGAACGCAACCAAGATATAATGGGATTAAGGTCACAGTTACATGTAGAGGAAATAACCTGTAAAACGTCACAGCGTCAGAAAAAAAAGTTTCCCCACTACTCGTTTTATTTGTTACGCTATTTCGTTTTTCCACTGTGGAAGTGTCCATCGTGCACATGGAGTTTAAGAAAACGTAGCGTATTGGAAGAAGCCAACTGAATAATAATATAACATTTTACTTTTATTATTATAATTTTCAGATGCAAGACTATGATCATAGCTGTGACGGTCACGATTATTTTTTAATGTATCATAGCTAAGCATTATTAATTTACATTAAATGGATGTCATCTAACGATTTCCGCTAGAAAGCCATATCCTCATTGTATGCTGTTATGACGCAACCTTTTCGTTTCGCTCCATGTGCATAATGCACACTTTTCACTGTAGAAAAACGCAGAATATAACTAATAAAACATAAAGGGGACGAACTTGTGGCGTTCTACTGGCTATTTTCGTTACACGTAACCATAGAGATATAAGAGTAGAGGGAAAAAGCGGCCATGACATCCGGTATCCGATTCCTGCATAATGGGGCACCTATCTTTGTCTGGCAGTCACACGATTAGATGAGTACACTGTAAGCTTGAAGACAGTCATACAATAGCTCTTAGAAGTCAGAAAAGTAACCAATCGCGTGGCTCTGCGAGACAGAGACTGGTGCCCCGTTATACTAAATTCTGCTGATTCTGCCACTTATGGGCAAGTATAACACTTTTCCCCTCTATTCTTATATCTCTATGCACGTAACAGTGGTGTAAGAAAAATAACAGCGGGAACAAGGGGGAAAAGGGAATTAATTGATGCTCTATACTTATTGAAAACATCAGGTCACCAACCCAAGTGAAAAGACCATAGAGATATTATACATAGAGAAAGTGAACGAGACACGATCCCGTACGGTCGCTAGAGAAAGAGGAAAGATTATTTTGGTCTTGCATCTTTCTTAAAGCTCTTCTCTTAATGGTTTTCTATTAGATATCTATATATACAGGAGGATAGCAGCTATTTAGAAAAGTGGTTTGAGAGAGATGCAAGGCCGAAACAATCTTTCTTCTCTCTCCAGCGATTGTACGGTTCTTTTTACAGGTGAATACAGAGCTCGCTTCCTCTATGTATAATATCTCTATGGCAAAGGCTAACAAGACTAAAATCGGTTTGTTCAAATGTATTTACAAGAGAAATATGGACCAACCGCGAATGCCACAAAGATTTAAGGATTTGGAAAGTGACTCCTACGGTAACTCCCCCTGAAAGTAATAAATAACCATACTACTAGCATGCCAGTACTAAGACTATACAAATCTTATAAATAGACTGCTCGTCAGGATTGTTAATCATTTGAACATGTATTCGATTGGACCGATTTAGATATCTAATCGAGCCATATCCGATGTAGCTCTATAAGATACCTAAAACGGTCCAATCAAATACATGTTAAAATAATTAACAAGCATGCTGCTCGTTCTTATTTACGGCTCTGAAGCACAGATAAAAAAAGAGACAACACCGAGCGTGAATATCTGTCACTCTTACACATTTTAAGAAGGGGGGCAGAGCTCCCGAAAGTGGCACTTAAAGTCACGCAAAATTCGAATCGGCTAGATGGTGCCAAACGCAAAAAATCAGATACCTGAACCCCTAGCTATTAAACCAAATAACTAAATCAGTAATAATAACACAAGTGTCTATCACCCTATAACCCAGGATGCTTACTGGCCATTCGATTAAAGAAGAAAATGTTTATGTATAACACAAGCTCCAATCACCCTATGAATCACGGTGTTTACTGGCTACTTTATTAAATAATAAATTAATAATTGTTAACACAAGCGCTGAACCAGGGCACTTACTAGACATTCTAAAAAATAAAACAATATTTATTTATAACACAACTCCGATCATCCGATGGCTCAGAGCACTTATTGGCAACTCTATTAAATGATAAATTATGAATTTATTACACAAGCATCTATCATCCGAGAACCCGGGGCACTTACTAGCCACTCTTTTAAATGATAAATTATTAATTAATGAAACAAGCGCTAATCACTTGATGATCTAGGGCGCTCGTGCAGGCTGAGGGAAGGGGGAGCGCCCTTACCAAAATTATGTGCATAAGTTTATGCATTAAAATATGCATAAAATTATGCATAAATTTGTACATAAAATTATGCAAAAGCTTGTGCATAAGAATATGCATGAAATTCGCCCCCTATTTATGCATAAATTTATGCATAAATTGATGCATAATTACATGAAAAAAATCTACTTTGAAATAAATACATGGTTTTTAAATCAATAAAAATGTATTTATTTACTATTTATAGTAACTAATGAAGATTATAATGAATAACTGCATAAGAATTTATTGTAGAATAATTTATTTAAATCTATATCACATGTATTTACATACATTATTACATAGATACATAACTTGTTTACATATTATGTACATGACACTGACAATCTTTTTTTGTCATTTAAAAATTCTCTCCTTGCTTTTGCACACTTTGCGCGTATCACGCTGGTAAAGATTTTTTTATTGTCCGTATTTTTAATGAACGTACCTGGTTTAAACACGAGTGCTAGAAAAATAATTTATTATATTAATGTTACATATATTTGCAGTTTCAACTTTTGATATACCTTTCATAGCAATAATTTTGGCAGGATTAAGAGGGGGTCTAATAACGCAATCCTTATTTGCTGCGCATCCACGTCCACTCGCGCTTGAGTTTGCCATTTCATCGGTCGTAAACAGAGAATCCATGAGATCACTTACAAACTCCGAGACACCATTTTGTCTACAATTTTTTACAACACTACTCGGGATGGTGAAGCTTTTAACTGGCTCTTTTTCAGCCACGGTAGCACTAGGGTGAACTATATCCTAAAAAACAGTAGAATCATACAATGACGCAATTAGGTAATTTTAGTAATATTATTTCTCTCCCTCGACGGCGCCACCTGATATAAGCGCATAGCGAATAATGAGAAGTGTGTATGTTTCCAAATAATGTATGTGTCATGCATTGACAATTTTTTTGCAAGCATTATATTCAAATGATGACATTGGAAACAACATTTTGGGTTATCTGAGTCACTTTATTAAGTACTCATTAAGATATAAGTAAAAAATCCTCCCCAGGCTACTTTTTTTATGTAATATCGATCATTAACAGATTATTAAGGAGCATGTTATAGTTTTTAGTATATTTATAAAAATATTGCCATTACAATCACCTGAGCTTATCGTATTTTGAATAGTATATGTCAATGTTACATTAAACAATACTATTTTCCAGGTTCGAACCGCACTTTATGAAAGTTGCAATATTTCAAAAGAAGAAAGTGAAATGCCACTGATGGCTTTATCTTTACGTTATAACCTACCTGATGTTGGCTTAGAAGATCTGCTTAAAGTTGTTGATTGTCATCTCCCACACCCACAATATAAATCAAAATACTTGTTTCTTAAGGCTTTTCAACATCCACCGTTTATAGAGCACTACTTCTGTGATGTTTGTCTTTGTACATTAATTTTTGTTGACGACCGAGCTGCCTGTTGTCACAAAAATTTTATAAAATCTGTACTACGTAAGGCAGGACAATATTTCATTTCGATTTCTCTTGGAGAANCACCGAACGCAAAGCCCAAAATTCAAACAAGGTCCAGTAATACAAGTGCCTATCATCCGATGATCCGAGGTGCTTGTGTTATTTATTAATAATTTATTATTTAATAGAGTCGTCTGTAAGCACCCCTGGTCATCGGGTTATATGCGCTTGAGTTAACAATTTTTAATTTATTATTAAACTGAATTGCTTCTGCTCGTCAGGGTTGTTAATCATTTGAACATGTATTCGATTGGACCGATTTAGATATCTAATCGAGCCATATCCGATGTACCTCTATAAGATACCTAAAACGGTCCAATTAAATACATGTTGAAATAATTAACAAGCATGCTGCTCGTTCTTATTTACGGCTCTGAAGCACAGATAGAAAAAGAGACAACACCGAGCGTGAATATCTGTCACTCTTGCACATTTTAAGAAGGGGGGCAGAGCTCCCGAAAGTGGCACTCAAAGTCACGCAAAATTCGAATCGGCTCTATGGTGCCAAATGCAAAAAATCAGATACCTGAACCCCTAGCTATTAAACCAAATAACTAAATCAGTAATAACACAAGTGTCTATCACCCTATAACCCAGGATGCTTACTGGACACTCGATTAAAGAATAAAATGTTTATGTATAACACAAGCTCCAATCACCCTATGAATCACGGTGTTTACTGGCTACTCTATTTAATAATAAAAAATTAATAATTATTAACACAAGCGCTGAACCAGGGCACTTAATAGACATTCTAAAAAATAAAACAATATTTATTTATAACACAACTCCGATCATCCGATGGCTCAGAGCACTTATTGGCAACTCTATTAAATGATAAATTATGAATTTATTACACAAGCATCTATCATCCGAGAACCCGGGGCACTTACTAGCCACTCTTTTAAATGATAAATTATTAATTAATGAAACAAGCACTAATCACTTGATGATCTAGGGCGCTCGTGCAGGCTGAGGGAAGGGGGAGCGCAGAGCAGCAGCGGCGATACTGGCGACGCAGAGAGAGAGAGAGAGAGAGAGAGAGAGAGACCTATCAGCCAGAAAGCGTACGAGCAAATAGTNATAGGGATTGCGTTCAAATAAAATGTATTTTTATCCCAATCATATTCTTGACTGCAACGACATCACTTTCAGTAGTTCATATACTATATAATTTATTTAATCTATTATTTTTGTTCTTCTCTAAAATAGTATAAGAATCATTAAGGTGTCAGAATTCTTACATCTCTACGATAAAAATAGTCTTAAATCATAATTAATTTTGTAGATAAGGTAATACACGATCTGACTAGAGTGATGGCGTTACAGTCGAGAATACGATTGATACGATTCGGATACGAATATGTTTTATTCGAACGCAACCAAGATATAATGGGATTAAGGTCACAGTTACATGTAGAGAAAATAACCAGTAAAACGTCACAGCGTCGGGAAAAAAGTTTCCCCACTATTCGTTTCATTTGTTACGCTTTTTCGTTTTTCCACTGTGGAAGTGTCCATCGTGCACATGGAGTTTAAGAAAACGAAGCGTATCGAAAGAAGCCAACTGAATAATAATATAACATTTAACTCTTATTATTATAATTTTCAGATGCGAGACTATGATCATAGCTGTGACGGTCACGATTATTTTTTAATGTGTCATAGCTAAGCATTATTAATTGACATCAAATGGATGTCATCGAACGATTCCCGCTAGAAAGCCATATCCTCATTGTATGCTGTTATGACGCAACCTTTTTGTTTCGCTCCATGTGCATAATGCACACTTTTCACAGTAGAAAAACGCAGAATATAACTAATGAAACATAAAGGGGAGGAACTTGTGGCGTTCTACTGGCTATTTTCGTTACACGTAACCATAGAGTTATAAGAATAGAGGGAAAAAGCGGCCATGACATCCGGTATCCGATTCCTGCGTAATGGGGCACCTATCTTTGTCTGGCAGTCACACGATTAGATGAGTACACTGTAAGTTAGAAGACAGTCATACAATAGCTCTTAGAAGTCAGAAAAGTAACCAATCGCGTGGCTCTGCGAGACAGAGACTGATGCCCCGTTATACTAAATTCTGCTGATTCTGCCGCTTATGGGCAAGTATAACACTTTTCCCCTCTATTCTTATATCTCTATGCACGTAACAGTGGTGTAAGAAAAATAACAGCGGGAACAAGGGGGAAAAGGGAATTAATTGATGCTCTATACTTATTGAAAACATCAGGTCACCAACCCAAGTGAAAAAACCATAGAGATATTATACATAGAGAAAGTGAATGAGACACGATCCCGTACGGTCGCTAGAGAAAGAGGAAAGATTATTTTGGTCTTGCATCTTTCTTAAAGCTCTTCTCTTAATGGTTTTCTATTAGATATCTATATATACAGGAGGATAGCAGCTATTTAGAAAAGTGGTTTGAGAGAGATGCAAGGCCGAAACAATCTTTCTTCTCTCTCCAGCGATTGTACGGTTCTTTTTACAGGTGAATACAGAGCTCGCTTCCTCTATGTATAATATCTCTATGGCAAAGGCTAACAAGACTAAAATCGGTTTGTTCAAATGTATTTACAAGAGATATATGGACCAACCGCGAATGCCACAAAGATTTAAGGATTTGGAAAGTGACTCCTACGGTAACTCCCCCTGAAAGTAATAAATAACCATACTACTAGCATGCCAGTACTAAGACTATACAAATCTTATAATTAGACTGCTCGTCAGGGTTGTTAATCATTTGAACATGTATTTGATTGGACCGATTTAGATATCTAATCGAGCCATATCCGATGTAGCTCTATAAGATACCTAAAACGGTCCAATCAAATGCATGTTGAAATAATTAACAAGCATGCTGCTCGTTCTTATTTACGGCTCTGAAGCACAGATAGAAAAAGAGACAACAACGAGCGTGAATATCTGTCACTCTTGCACATTTTAAGAAGGGGGGCAGAGCTCCCGAAAGTGGCACTCAAAGTCACGCAAAATTCGAATCGGCTATATGGTGCCAAACGCAAAAAATCAGATACCTGAACCCCTAGCTATTAAACCAAATAACTAAATCAGTAATAACACAAGTGTCTATCACCCTATAACCCAGGATGCTTACTGGCCACTCGATTAAAGAAGAAAATGTTTATGTATAACACAAGCTCCAATCACCCTATGAATCACGGTGTTTACTGGCTACTTTATTAAATAATAAATTAATAATTGTTAACACAAGCGCTGAACCAGGGCACTTAATAGACATTCTAAAAAATAAAACAATATTTATTTATAACACAACTCCGATCATCCGATGGCTCAGAGCACTTATTGGCAACTCTATTAAATGATAAATTATGAATTTATTACACAAGCATCTATCATCCGAGAACCCGGGGCACTTACTAGCCACTCTTTTAAATGATAAATTATTAATTAATGAAACAAGCGCTAATCACTTGATGATCTAGGGCGCTCGTGCAGGCTGAGGGAAGGGGGAGCGCCCTTACCAAAATTATGTGCATAAGTTTATGCATTAAAATATGCATAAAATTATGCATAAATTTGTACATAAAATTATGCAAAAGCTTGTGCATAAGAATATGCATGAAATTCGCCCCCTATTTATGCATAAATTTATGCATAAATTGATGCATAATTACATGAAAAAAATCTACTTTGAAATAAATACATGGTTTTTAAATCAATAAAAATGTATTTATTTACTATTTATAGTAACTAATGAAGATTATAATGAATAACTGCATAAGAATTTATTGTAGAATAATTTATTTAAATCTATATCACATGTATTTACATACATTATTACATAGATACATAACTTGTTTACATATTATGTACATGACACTGACAATCTTTTTTTGTCATTTAAAAATTCTCTCCTTGCTTTTGCACACTTTGCGCGTATCACGCTGGTAAAGATTTTTTTATTGTCCGTATTTTTAATGAACTTACCTGGTTTAAACACGAGTGCTAGAAAAATAATTTATTATATTAATGTTACACATATTTGCAGTTTCAACTTTTGATATACCTTTCATAGCAATAATTTTGGCAGGATTAAGAGGGGGTCTAATAACGCAATCCTTATTTGCTGCGCATCCACGTCCACTCGCGCTTGAGTTTGCCATTTCATCGGTCGTAAACAGAGAATCCATGAGATCACTTACAAACTCCGAGACACCATTTTGTCTACAATTTTTTACAACACTACTCGGGATGGTAAAGCTTTGAACTGGCTCTTTTTCAGCCACAGTAGCACTAGGGTGAACTATATCCTAAAAAACAGTAGAATCATACAATGACGCAATTAGGTGATTTTAGTAATACTATTACCTGAATTATATCTTCCCTTTGATCAGCATCCAATTGCTCTACAGTATGACCACCAATAGTTTTATTGCCACCATCATTAGAATCTTCCAAATGCTACAAAATTGATCAATCTTCAATATTTACAACATTGATATATTAATTAAAGTAACCTAAGAGTAGCACGCTTTTTTGTTACAACAATTAAAAGTATCTTGAATTATACTTGAAGTGCTACTGCCTGATATGGCTTCTGTTTTTCGACAATAGTTAATAGACATCATATTTTTATATAGAAGCATAACATAGGTTAAGGGCTTATGTATTGTACATTGTTTATGATTGCTTGGATTGTACCTATACTGTGCATTTCTTACACAAATCGATAAGTATAAGTTACATTTAGACTAATTCAGTTTTCATAGAATTAACAATTTTGTCTTGATACGCCCATCTACTATAAGTAATATAGCGATCAATAATGAAAGAATTAAAAATAATTCATACGAAAAATGCTTGATGCTTCAAAATAAAGATTATCGACGATACATAAAAGATAGGAGTATAATATTATGCATTAAAATTTTTTTTGATAATTTTCTGTTTTGCATGTTACGAAATTTTTGATTCATTAGATATTTAAAAAACCATATTTGAACTTTTTTGTTTTCTATTTGATTCTAATACTTCAAAGATTGTTTCATTCTTTGAACGAGATTATCTAGAACTACCAGAGAAAATTTTTAAACCTTTTTGGAAATCCTATTTATAAAAAATTTTTGTTATGGTAAAATAATTTTTTACTGGTATTTGAGTCTTTTTAAGAATTTTCTTTATTTCAATAACTACAATGCTATAGTCATATTAATATATAAAGCAAAGTAGCTGAAACGATTTTGCTGAGATTTTGCATACCGATTCCTGACACTTCCTAGATGGTTTTAGCATCGTTTTTATCTTAAAAAATTTAATAACAATAGCAATAAATAAGCTCTAAGTTCTGCTAAAATATGCCTCCGTAATCCACAAATGAGGAGG
>NW_019379645.1:59631-85914 GCF_000648655.2 Copidosoma floridanum
AACATTTAAAAAAAAAAAAAAAATTTATAAAATTCAAAATGTATGGTGTGCTGACGTGGTGTAACGTAGAAGGGACCGGAAGTATCTCACGGAGGACGAGGCGAAGGGAGAGAATCAAGCAAAATCCACTTCTGTCGCACTTTTTCTCAAGATCAGAATCTGAAATCGTTGATTTACCCTTGCGCATAGCGCGCCTATAGAAATATTTGCTACGTGCACAATCTGAAAAAGCGATCGCAGCAATACCTGTGCTAATATCTGAAACTAAACGATATGTTTGTCTTCTGCTAGCAGTCTGCTAAGCATTACTAGCATAAGAAAGTTGTGTTTTTATACATCTACAATATTTCTAAGGAATAAATTTTCACTAAAATTACAAGTAGTATATATACATTTTACTTATCTATGTTTATTGAAACATCTTGATTTAAATGCAATGGAATATGTTATACTGTGTATCTTTTAGAGCTATTAGCTGGCGTAACCTGCAAAGACGCAGAAGCTTTGACTTCGAAAACGAAAACAAACATTGTATACATAGCACGAATTGCGAATACTGCCGTCTGCTATGCGAGGCAAATAGTTCTCGTTTTTTCCTGATTGGCGCTGCTTTAAAATTGTGCACGTAGCAAATATCTTAAAAAATCTGACGTATCCATAAATATCTCGTACGACATTCAACATATAAATTGAAACGAAAGACAGACTTGACATTTAACTATATCAAACTGTTCTTAGTAAATGAAATATTTCACAAGAGCGTAATATAAAAGAAAAGCTTAATACGCAGCTACTTTACTACATAAGATAAAATTTATCCTTATAGAATTACAGTTATAGACATAATACTAGATAAAACTTAATGACACCATAATGTCAAGTGAACGGATTTAAAAGGAAAGTGCACAACAAGAAAGAGAAAGAGAGGTCTTGCAATGAACAGTTGGTTCTTGACAAGCAAAAATTAAATTTATTTGTTTGTATAACGAATCTACAAGTTTCGCTTTTGACTCGGGAGTTTTTCACAAGAAAGTTAATGGTTTCACAGAATACAATTTTACGATCTGTAAGTTTGATGTAAGTAAAGCTACGTTATATGTTTTTATTGTTCACGTGAAGGAACTTGGTTTTAAAGGAGTTAAGATAAATACAATGTTAAAAGTGATAGCAGCAATAATTTGAACAGTTTTGAAGGAGAAGAACATTATTAAGAGAGGGGGTGGATTTGACATATGTCTTTTATCAGAGATTTTAAGTTGAGTAAGAAGATTATTAGTGATAAAAGATGAGAATATAATGATTAAAAAAGAGCTCAAAATAGCAGCTTGTAAGATTTCTTGAAAAATAATGAGAAAAGTCGGCGCTAGAAGGTAATAAACTCGACAGAATATTTGATTCGTAGCTTGCAACCGACATAAGGGTTAATTTTTGTAGCGATAAAATATGTATGCAGAATAACACTGCAATGCAGAGCTTAAAAGAATAGTATCTTGAATCTGTTATATGTAAAAAACGTTAAAGTATGAAGTTGACTGAGAGCGAAGTAGTTAGTATTAGTATTTAACCAAATTTAATGTGTATATTTCTACAGTACTATACTTTTAAGTACTTATGTTGTGCTTACTTCACTTATCCGTACCGAAATTTCAATAAAAATTTTATCAGTGATAACAAAATATCTCATAACCTCACAAAACTTCACAAAAAAAGGCAGCATTATTCGTAAGACCAGAAATAATGGAATAAATTAAGAAGAGGATAGAAATCGCTCTGGCTTATGTTTTTAAGCACGAGTAGAAGGTATAGTTAGGGATAAAATCATTTAAAAAGCCACATAATAGTTTTTCATCGCATACATACCCTAATCCTACAACAATTGACTTAGATCCGCTAAATGTCTAATACTTTATGGAGTTCAATTACCTTTAGTTTATCAAGACTACGTAAGTGTACGTCAATTTGAAGTTGACAGATGAATTCTTATGCACTTTGAAGTTATTCATAAAAGATGCTAAAAATAAAAACACAAAGAAAAGTATTTTTTTATGTAATTTCATAAACTGTTTTTTAGAAACATCGTACCATTAAGGGTCTCTCACACAACATAGAATACAAGAACATAGGTCCATTTCCGTTAATCATAAATTTTTAGATGAGCCAGTGTACTTCAAAAAAATATAGTTACATATATAACATAACAGGCTCACAAATTATTATGATATTATTTTGAATTGTTTAAAGATAACTTAAAAGTTTACAGATCACTCAAATCAACGGCATTTACTTGAGAAGTAATTTTATCTTCAGAACGTATTTGTTCAGTCTGATGTAGATTTTCACGTTGAATATCTAACTTACTCCAGCTACCAGGTTCGCTTTTTTTTAACTTGATTTCAGTTTTAGTTGGCAGCATGTTTACAGAACTAGCAGTGACATCTACAATCTGAAAAAAAAAGAAATTTATAAATCAAGAACAACTTTATTCTAATTTTTAAGATATTCCTAAATAAATTTAATCCTGCTTAGTAATTTTTTACTTTGGTGTTTTGCATTACTGCAATACAAGTTTGATTTGTAATGGAAATAAAATTGTGGGATCAGAAAAGGACTACTCATTATTACGACAGCCAATGACAAAGCAGTAAAAATGAAAAATCAAAGTAAACTGCTTCGTGATAAGCTATCGAAATAATGAATAGTCATTAGCTATAGCCGCACTGAGGTGTCACCGCAATAAGATGTCGTCAGAATAAACGTCAATGAAATAATCTTTCAGAGTTTTTATAGAATTTCCGTAAACTTGTCGATACTTCAGACCCCCTCCTCTCACGAACAGTCGTTTTACTGAACTGAGCTATCGTTGAAATTATCATCACTGTAATAAATATTTAAAATTTTACTACAACTTCTTATGTTAGACGCGCTTCAAGTGGTCTACGTTATTGATACTACGTTTCTGATAAATTGGAAGACAAAATTTTGCTCATATTTTTATTTTTATTTTGTATTCTTACAAGCTAGCGTACTACAGTAATACACTACACATTAATTGACACAGTATGAGAAATGGTCGTTTTCGTACCTGATGACGCATGTTACCAGAGCAAGCACCCGGCCTGAGGGACTCTTTGTGCTTGTCTTGATTGGATGTTCACCAGGTACGAACCCTATTTTTCCGTCTGAGGGCGCACTATACGTCCAAATGTTTAAAAAAACGCCTTAAAAAGAAAATAGTAGTTTTCGTACCTGGTGGTGCACCAGGTGCGAAATCTATTTTTCTTACTAAGGGCATACCTAGATTTGGTTGGTAAAAAGTCATTTGGAGTGCTGATTTGAATGTCCATATTTGGGTTAATCCAGACAGCCTGCTTGTGGGGGTTTATATTCTATTTTATATGGAATTGCGTCTTCTTTTTATTCTTTAAGGAAGATCAGCGATTCCAGATTGATGTTCTGGTAGAATGATTTGGCTTGGTTTGTTGTTACTGTATTTAGTGGTTGCATATGGGCCCTTTCATGCAGTTCTATGACTTTGGTTTTCCTATGGGCCTCCAATGCCATTCTGAGGCATCTATTTTGTACACGTTGCAATCTTTTGCTGTTAGTGGGCGATATCCTAGCTGCCCACACTTGGGCTGCATACAGGAAGGCTAGCCTTATCACCGTTGTGTTGATTAAGAGTTTGTTTTTTGTAGACAACTTGCTACACTAAGAGATTAGTGGAACGCCCTTTGTCCTCGCACGGTCGGATAGAGTCCTAATGTAACATACGCCTACCGACCCAGGCAGCGGGACAGCTGGCGAGCCACTTTGAACGCTAGGCGGACCACCGTAGTACAGCAGCAGTACTATCTATACAGTACAGCAGTTGTCCCGATATCTAGTGCATGGTCTGTTCCGGTTCGTGGTACAGTATATGTCCACGACACAAGCTATTTATACTATCCACTAGATAAGTTACTTGTATCTTATAGATAATAATGTATGTATATGATATATAGCACATCAGTACTGGACATATCTATACATACTATTCACTGTATAGGTGCTACCGGTGCGTTTCTCTGTCACAAAAATGATTTTTAAAGTAACGAAAATTCGAAATGTTGTATATTATTTCTAAAAACTTTTATACATACTAACCCTATAACTGTATTTTATAGAAAAAAATTATCTCTCCAAACTGTAAAATAAAAATTTTTGTTCAAACAAACTATTATAAAAAATAAGTTTTGATTTTTAATTTTTATCTTTATATCTTACAACTTCAGTTATTGAATATTCATTATTTTTGACGATATTTTTTGTGCTAATTATATTATTACTAGTGGATACCATAAACTATGATTTCAACTTTAATGTATGATTTTTATGGCATCCGGATACCATAAGCCCTTTCTACATAAAAGTTAATGGAATCCGGATGCCATAAACTAATTTGGATGCCATAAAATATTGTTTAACTGTAAAAGGATGCCATAAAACACACTTAATATATATATACATATATATACTTACACATATAGTAAGTACACTTAAAACAGGGTTTATTCCACCATTTGCGATTTTATACCTAGATAATAACAAATACATAACTAACAGCAAAGGTATATCAATGATTTACCATTTATCTAGAAATAGCAATAACAAAAAAATAACATATGAGCCCAGTAACTTACAAGCGAATAAAATGGTATATCCTACCAACATTACATACGAAGATAAAAAACTAATGACCAAATTTAACTATATTTTAAAATAAATGTATACTAATATTTATATATATATGTATAAAAGCCACNAATTGATCAATCTTAAAACATACCGTATTATTTTTAATATATTTTAAAGCAACACGATTCATGAACGTGCATACATACAAACGCATTCAATAATATACATCTATATACGTATGCACACATGCGCGTTACATACACATATGCGCGTCGAGTACATTATAATATATTATACTCAACGCTCGGCAGGGGAGCTGTTGTACTTGACAAGAAGCTCTAGTATCACAAATACGTAGACAGAACCATCACAAACACTGCTAAAGCCATCGGAGTCCTGCTGCCCCTGCTGGGCAAATCTACACTGAGAGATTAGTGGAACGCCCTTTGTCCTTCAGGTGGCGCGGCTGAGCTACCACGTACGTTGGGACAAGAGACGACCCAGCGTGGGACGCCAGGCACTCCACTCTTGCAGCACAAGCAATGTGCCACAAGTATGGTGCTATTAAGGTGCTATTGATGAGTACATTAGATTCTAATCTCTCTCGTCCCAACGTACGTGGTAGCTCAGCCGCGCCACCTGAAGGACAGAGGGCGTTCCACTAATCTCTCAGTGTAGATTTGCCCAGCAGGGGCAGCAGGACTCCGATGGCTTTAGCAGTGTTCGTGATGGTTCTGTCTACGTGTTTGTGATACTAGAGCTTCTTGTCAAGTACAACTCCCAGGTACTTGACTTTGTCTGGTCTTACTTGTTGATTGAAGAGATCGATGGTTTCAGGTAAATTGTCCTTTTCTGTGATAAACACAATGCACTATGTTTTTTTTTGGTGTTTAGCTTGGTTTTGCTGTCGTCATAATATGGTTTCAGCGTATCAGTGTGCTGTTTTATATATTTACAGTTTTATAGGGCGTTATTGTAGAGGCGTTTGGTCTGATGTTTTGGTGTTGCCATTTCTGCTGCCTTCATTATTGCACCTGAAAGGGTTTGAATGCTGGCATCGATAATGGAGGTAGTACTTAACTTATTGTCTATTTGAATGTTTGAGTGCAGGATTTCACTGTATTTAGCCCAGTCTGCTTTTTTGAAGTTGGGTTTGATTGGTGGTGTTTCTACTTTTTGTACTGCGTTTCCTAGCTTGGAGGCGCAGTAATTTGAGTTTAGTCCATCACTTGCATGGATATACCGTGTGGTGGATTTTCAATGACTGCTTAATCCATAGCAGATGGTTTATGTTTTATTGAGTATGGTCTAGTAGTGTGCTCTTTTGGGTCAATGACTGTTATTTGTCTGTTTAATGTGTAGTTAAAAAGGGTTGTTCCGTTTTTATTTGCCATCTTGTTATTCCAGGTTATATGTTTGGCGTTTAGGTCCCCTATAAGGATCACTTGGTTTGCTGTGTTGAATATTGCATTTAAGCCTGACGTTGTAATTGGCACTTTGGGGAGGCAGTAAGCTGCAAAGATTTTTGGCCGATTTGTCAGACTTATACCTATAGTTTCCATTTTACTTGTCTTAGTTGCAAACAGGTTGTGGCTTATTACATTTCTACACATAATAAGCACACCTCCTCCGTGTGAATTTCTCTCTTTTCTGTATATGTTATAATATTGCATTTTTAACTTGATTTTTTCAACTATTTTTGTTTCACCAACGGCCATTATGTCTATATTGTGTTGGTTAATACAATGCTTTAGTTCGTCCCACTTACCTCTGAGTGCTTTTAAACATGCGAGCGGAACTTGCTCGCTACTGTGACATGAGTTCATGCAACGTTTGACTTGGCTTAGTTTGGCTAGAAGTTTGTTCAAGTTTATTTTGGCTTTGATCCTCTCAACGGTGTCAAGAATCTGGATCAATTTGTTGAAGTCCTGTACCTGTTGGTTTGGTAGGTGATTATTGGGCTCTTTCATTTTGGGGGCCTTAGGGCACTTTAAATAGCCTGCCAGGTAAACTTTCTCGCAGTTAGCACATTTTGGGGCCTCTAATTTATTACCTCTACTCGATTTTTGTGTTAAACAGGTGCTTAATTGCTCTGACGTCTTTTATGTCGCTGTCTGCTTGAATTTTTAGCAGTCTGACTGGGTGATTCGGCATCAGGGCTTCTCTTTTCTCAATGACTGAAATTTCAGAGCAGTTTATGTCCTTAGTCTATAATTCGTTTTGTATGTTATCACTCGAAATATCCGGCAGGCCATTTAGTACTATTTTTTGGGAGCTTTTCCAGCTCGGTGTGTATATGTGAAATTTAAAGTTCTTTTCTTCTAAGCATTTCTTGAAGTACTTAAAGTCGGCCTTGCAGTTTCTGTAAATGTATGAGTTTTCGTTTTTAAATTTGAAATGTACTGGTTGCTTGCAGAATTTCGTGGAATATTGGTGGTATACCCTTTTGCGGAAATGTGTGATGTGTGTGCCCCTGTGTGTGTGGCTTATCTTGTTCACTTTGCTTTTGTGTTTTATTTTGGATTTCCTCCTCTCCTTAAGTCGAGTCGTTGGCGTCCGCTAAGAGGCGGAACTTGTTTTAAACTGTTATTCCTTCAGCTTGATCCTCGCTAGTTTTTTTCCTTTTGTTCGTTCGCGGGATCTTGGCTTGGGCGAACGATCCCAGCTGATCGATGTTTATAAGACTGCTTTCATCCAGTTCATTGACCTGGTGGGATGTTCCCCTGTCAGGACCTGACAGGCCGGCGCGATCGCTGCACTCGTCCTCCGGGGGGGAGCAGGGTCGAGTCCGCGACTCTAAACTACGGCTTGTTAAGATTTCACTACTGATCACTACTGATGCGACTCGTACGACTGATGCGACTCGTACGGCGTCTCACTCTCTGTGGAATTCGCTGAGACGCTCGGGCCTATTTTAACCACACTTATTTTATTCTACTGCAGGTAGCTTTAGCAATTACAACGGTTTCAGCGACTTTGCTTTACATATTCAATTTTCAAATTTTTCAAACATCATCAAATTTTTTTTGAGCTAATGATTTCCTTGTCCGGAAAACGAATCATACCCTAATAAAACAATATTGAGAACTGAAATTTGGTCACAAGGTAGATATTACAGTCTTTAATATACACATCAAATTTCACAGAATAGATGTAAGGGTATTGAAGTAGTACCAACTTAATCCTATTACTGGGAATTATATACAATGAATTGTGGCAAAAGCCCGGTAAAAAAAAAGGCTACAGACTGTTTGATTCAAAAGCCATTGAATTATCGTTGTGCGATTATCGTTGGAATGAGTATACCTACGAAAGTTGGGTGTGGTTTCAATAAATATTTTAATATTAAATAACTGAACAATTATAAGCAATACATAATGGCACAACACAATCTCAATAATATGGAGGCTGGCTAGTACAAGACTATGAACTTTCATCGAATCTTCCGATAGTTTCAAAACAACTCTCTACTGCCTACTCTGATGACATCTGTAACGTCAGGCTCACATTTATCACATACGCTCACACACTTATTCCTAGTCCATATTTAATACCCAAAATATAATTGTATCTTTTAAGTTGATACAAACCATCCTGCAGTACCGCTACTAGCATAGTAGTACATACCAGTGAATGTCCCTAAAGGAAGGACGTTTATCACGCATTGGTTTTTATTGACAGATATTATTTCAGCATCAAAAGTATAATAAATCTACTATCAGAAATACGCCAAAAAAGTTTCAGATCGTTTAACTCTACCTTTTTTCACATGTTTAATTTAAAAAATTTGTAATTGAACATGTAACCTTATGCAAAAATCACTTCAAATTGCATTTACAAGACCTGTATAAACCTCCCAATTTTTATTCGTATTTAAGATTACTTTTAGATAAACCTGTTTTATTTTTAAATAGCCGTATTAATTTTTTTTTAATAACACAAAAAAGAAGGGGTTAAGTATGCATAAAAGCATGTAGGTAAGTACATCTAAATGAGAAAAATAATTTCCACCGTTGCTGCATAAATTTGTGCTTCTCCTATCTTTCTGAATTTTGAGCTTAACTTTTTTCCCACTAACTATGTGATAAACGTCCTGAAGTCAAAAAACCACCTTAATCACGAAGTAAAAATCGTGATTAAAGAAAACGCAATGAAAATCAATCAGTGTGTTCATATAGTACAAAAATTTTTTTTTCAATTATGAAAA
The DNA here is from genome assembly GCF_000648655.2 of Copidosoma floridanum. Next base: position 68,513 of record NW_019379645.1, read on the forward strand.
TTTAAAAAAAATGTGAAAAAAGTATAGAAACAATGATTTATTTATTTTAAAAGTGACAAATTTATGATAAGTAAATGAATGTTTTATAATACATGTAAAAGCTGCTCTACTTATGTATAGTAATTTCAAAATTTTGAAAATACAAAAAAATTAAAATGGGAAAAAAGTTTGAAAATATGGACCAAAAAGTGAGAGATTACTTTGATTTAGAATCATTAGGTGTAAGGAATTTTGTAAAAGCTACGAAATAGGATAGACGCGCGATCGAAATTTTGGAAAATACGAGTAAATACGTGAATGGTAGGTGGGAAGTAGGATTACTATGGAAGAATCACGACACTTTTATTACTGATAGGCAAGTTACAGCAGTTCAAAGACTTCGACTTTTAGAGCAAAAACTTCATCGTAACGAGGAGTTCGCGAAGATGTAATTCAGAGAAATGGATCGATTATTCGAAAATAATCCCGCAGAGAAAGTCCCTGAAAATTNAAGAAAAAAAATGAAATTAAAAATGTGTGCTGTAGTGTGGTGCCATGACGTTATGAGGTGTGATGTTGTGTACAGGGGACCGGAAGTACGTCAACGAGGATGGGGCAAAGGGAGAAGAATCAAGAAAAATTCACTTCGGTTACACTTTTTTTCAAGGTCATTAATCTGAAATCGTTGATTTACTTAGTAGGGCAGAGCTCGCCTATAGAAGTACAAAAAAGAATGGTGAGTCAGACAAGTCGTGTGAATCAAGTATAACTATTCTGAGAACGATTTCACGTCACTACAAACCGGCAGTTTTTAAATATATGAACGAAAAACTTATTTATTTAGTTACATTATTTAAACAAATTTATATATATAGAACATTTAAATAATTATTTCATAAATTTGAATATAGCACAACTTTCTCGCAAATCCGCTGATAGAGTGTCTTCAACTCTTACCTTACTATAACATAAAAAGTGAATTCTGTCGATTACCCTCATTTATTGGACTTTGAAATGAATCCCTTGAGCCGTACATGACGACTGACGACGCTACAATCATAGCAAGATCTCTGAATTATAATGCAATTCTTTACTTTTTAAGAAAACTAAAACTAATGTATAAACTTAATGGTAACAAAATAAAAAGCAGTAAATCGAGGGAAAAATCTTAACACGATTCTTAACACTAAAATTTATTATACTAATCACGAAAAACCGCCAGTGAACAACTCAAAAACAATTTTAATAATCACCACTACTGGAGAGAGAAGGACCGGGACCGCAAAAAACCAACGTGCTAGGCGATCGTATTGATAAAAAGAAACAGCATGAGAATACGGACGAGACTTATAGAATTACTGCAAACGAACGTCCCCAAGATATCTGATGGACGGAATCGGGACCAACCTTTCGATTGGTATATTAAACAATCGGTGGCTTTATGTCCCAACTCTTCAAAGCCTTGCGACTTACACCCCTTCAAGCCATGAAGGAATTTGCTTACCTCAATTTCCTTAAAGTCCTTTCCTTGATTGTCCAAAATCAAAAACTGCCTCTATTCCTCCCCTTTTTCTCGCAGCAAACCTCGAATCGTGCCCTCCGATCCTCATCCCTCGTCCGCGCAATCGAGATCACCGATTATGCCGTGATACGAGACCAATCACCCTTAAATAGAGGAATTAGCGATATAACCACGCCTCCTCCCCAAATTCCATCGATTGTCGACGGAATTTTCCAAGCAGCATAATTTGAAAAAAATGTATTTATTGCAAGAGAGAAGAGCTTTATGATATATAATCATAACCACAAATTATCTTCCGCATTCAGCTGTATCTCTATAAACAGGAGGTGATAAGTTTCAAACCGTTTTCAACTAATTATAGTACGTTTAGTGTTTAATATAATGTGCACATATTAATTATTTACATTGAAAAAAGTCCTTAGAACTAAAAAATTTGTTACTAGAATTGTAATTTTAACTTGAGATCCTGCTCTGTGAGATCTGAATGCTCACCTACTATAGGTACGTACCACTAACAGAGCTATCAATTGACAAAATAATGGAATATATTTAGAAAAAAAGCATGGTCATTTTTAGGAAATCGCTTTTAACACGAAAAAAATATGAAACCGCTTAACTACCACCCAGATTTTTTTCGCGTTAGAAGCAATTTTTTAAATCAAAAACCTAAATCTATTACACTAAAAAGTTTCAATAGCTGGATAGTAGAAGCAAGTAAAGATACGTGTATGTGATAACCACATGACATAGGCTATTTTACACAATTATCAGGCTTTACAAGGCAAAAATGTGTTTGTAAGAGTAAAATTACACATTTAAAAAGTAAAAATAAGAACATTACACTGAGAGAAAAAAAATTCCTGTGCTAGAATAGTAATCTAGTGTTATTTTGCTGTCTAGGGACTTATTACTTCGATTAACCTAATTTTCACCATTCTGTACAGTAATTTCTATTGTACAAGCAGTAAAAATGACTATACCTACAACAAAAGTTACTGTTACAAACATTAAAAATTATTTTTTAAGTATAAATAAGTCTCTAAATAACCGAACACTGCCAGATTACCATTCTAGCATAGTGATTTTTATTGTTTTTTTTTTCTCTCAGGGTAAAAATAACGTTTTCCTATGAAGCTTGAATCAAATGGAGTAGAGAGATTAGTTAAATTAAAAGTTATTCTAAACATACTCTTGTATAAGCATACTTGCTCCGAGAATAATCACCACCCCCTCCATTCGTGGTGAAAGCTGGCATTCTGAAGGTACGGAAAGGTATTTTTTTTAGGATAGTAAACAAAAATATAAGCTTATTGAGAAATAATCATACTATTGATGATAATATTCTGAGAACAAAAAAGTTTAGTGATTCTGAACATTATTACATTGTTTTAGTCAGTGAGTGTAAATCGTTACTGCGTGATGAGGTAGGCTGAACTTTAATAGCTATTTCTCTCTAGCTGGAACATGATTGGTTGAGGCGTTTCATTTTATCAGCATTAGCTAATCAATTTTTAACTTGAATGAGATATCCATTACGTGTCAAACAATCGCGTTTAAGCTGAGAGTGATAGCTACTACTAAAACCCAATCTGCCTCGTCACGTTGCAAATCATTGATTTGCAACTTCTAGGAGTATATGCTCTAAGAGCTAGCCAGATAATAGCTTCCCTTAAAAAGGGAGCCCTTGGAGGACCAAACATTGCCAGAAAAATCTGTTTGTTTTTAAAAATCAGAGAGTTGTTTTTAGTCACCTTGAGTACTTATGTCATCGGAAAAACTCGAACAAATACCTCGATATTTTCCAAAGGGATTTGAACCCACGTAGGTGAAAAGTGCGCGAAAAACGTACGAAAGTGTGCGAAAAAATAAGTTACTACCGTATTTTTAAGGGCACCTTTACGTAGGTGAAAAGTTCGTGAAATACGTGAAAATAGTGAAAGAAAAACCTCACGTGAGTAAAAATACGTGACAAATTTTTGAAGGGTTAGAATGCATGGTGCAGTAATCATAAGGTTTGCTCGATTACTCCCCAGCCAACTAGGGTTATCTTTGTGGAACTATGAAACAAACTTGTATACTTTTTAAGTTTAATAATAGACAAGTTTAAATATAATTAAATGTAATTACTAAGGGAAATCATCACGCACTGCATGACTGAAAAAAATCAAAGATATAGATATTTAGAATTTTTTATTTAATATTGTAGAATTAGTACTGTAACACATTTCCATCATTTTTAAAAAAAAATTTTTAATAATCGGTTCAGTGGCACCTTTAGGCCAACCGGATTTTTTAACTGCCGGGGACACTTTTATTGTAATCAGATCTATTTCATTATCATGAATATTGGAAGTCATTTTTGTACTTTCTTGTCGCATTAACTCTTTTTAACTGTCACATTAGTTTTTACATTAGCAATTGAGTTTTTGTAAACTCAATACATTTACGCGCACTTGTTGACGTAGTCGCAATTATATTCCTATATCAAATGTAACATGCATACTAAGTATTATTGATGTCAACAAAGTTAATGTGATTATTTATATCTTTTTAGTTGCATAATAACTTTTTCAAAAGCATTTGTACTCAAATGCTGCTGATAAAGATTTTCTGAGGTTCCTCTGGCGTATCCTCTGATCGATTTAAAAAAAAATATCCTTTAATGATTCAGATTTAATAAATTCATTCCGTCGTTTATGATAGTTAAAAAATACCTTTAAAAATTTCAATATGAATTTTTTAATTTTATTTCTGTTTTCACCCTTACATTCACAACCTCAACTCCATTATTAGTGTAGTTTCCCATGTTCCCAAGTTATATTTACCCATGGCATAACGAACTTATTCATCTCTATTATTATTATGAAAATAACAAATCACCGATTTTGATGCAGTAGCACATAACTATTATAACATATCATGTTGCTTAGCACAGGTACTTTTTACTAATTTATCAATTAAATTTAAAACATTGTCACGTTTTTTGGCTATTATATTCATTTTAAAAGTTGTTATTATTCGAAAAAAAGTCTTCAAAACGTAAAATTCACACAAACACAAGTGTGATTGCGGAAAGACTTTTTTAGCACGGCTCTTACGCTTAAATCTTTGTCAGTCTTAAATATTTGCATGCTTGAAAGATAAAATTCTTAAAAATTGTTATCAATTCCAGTATTGAAAACGCCTCTTTATAGCTACTAATGCAACTCCAGTCTTGCTCGAGCGCTCGTACCATACGCACGCTTTCTTTGCACGCCCGCTACATAGAGAGAACAAACAAGGTACTATTGTCCTCAAACCTACACTGAAAAAAATTTCGAGGAGCAGCTACTCAGAACCGTGGAACATCCACTCGATACGCATGCTGGTAGTCGCTCATAACTCAGAGTGACCGCTCCTCGGCTATCGAGGAGCTGACACTCGACAGCGAGTGTCTGATACCTCACAAAGAGGAGCTGCCATCCAATGATTGATGGGTGACAGATCCTCGCTGCTTTGAGTTGTCATCCCTCGCGTACTGTTCCGCAGCATATAGTTCACATGGAAATCAAAGTTAGGAAACCCAAGTGATAAGTGTAATCTCATTTGTTCACCATGGATAATTTTTTTGATAGGTATCCTGATTTATTTTTTCTGCGTGACAGCATTAATCGTAAGTATATAAATAAGTAAAGTGTTAATGTAAAAATATCTGTGAAATCCTTTTCTGCATACACTCGAATTTTTGTTTTGGTTCTTATGATTTGTGAAGAGCATAATGTTGCGGATGATGTATTTTATGCTATCAATGATGAAGAATGGAGTAAGATATTGAAAGATCACCCAGAAAAAGCGCAGTTGATGTTTAAGAGTAAGCTCATGTTTGAAAAAGTATGCTTGAAGATGTTTGTGGAAATGGTATAGAAGTAGAGTGTATAATAGAGACAGTGGAGCATCTCCTTGTATATCCTTTTCCTTCAACCTCAATTGTTGCAGATAATAAGTCTGTAACTCATTTTCCATCAGCACATAAATCTATGATTAGCTCATAATCAAAAAATACTGAATCCTCCACAGAAAGTGATATTTTGTCTCACACCCCTAAAAAAGCTAGGCTTCAGCCTATCCAAGGTGCCTTCTTGATTTTTTGACAGCTTTAAAAAATATACATACAATAAATTGTGAAAAAAATTGAAGTTTTATTTTACTGATAATATGGATTATTTTCGATTTCCAACATAGTTTTCACAATTTATTATTTTTTTTTTATTTTAATACTATTGTGTCTTGTGAATGTATGTTTGAATGAATTTTTAGACACAATGCAAATTGTAGAAAATGAGCTGTACACATTTTTAAACAGCAGACCAGAGGGCATACTTGTTCTTGGGAAGTATGAACATTTCCAATTTTTAGATTTATCAAAACTAAAAAGTCTAGACATTAATCACTACATGTTTGAGAATCCCATTAATTATATGTAAGTCATCCTACTACACCCTGCCTACATTTTGGATCAAAATAGATTTTTAATGTTATATGTGACTCGTAAATGCTATTATGTTGTTGTAAAAAAATTTTCTTTTGTTTATTTACAACTTTTTTTTTAGTATAAGTACAACGACATTTAATTGGATTGCTGATCAAATTGTAGAACTACCGTTGACAAAGAGCTCCTTTATTACCCATATGTTGCAAGTACTGTAGATAACCAAAAGAGCAACGAAGGTGGGTGTTTATATTGGTGTTATAAGGATCTGCGTAAGCAGTACTACGATACTGGGTTATTAAAGCGTGATAAGTCGAGTGTACAACCGACTAAAAGTAATGAACCTGAACGTAAGAATCTTCTATATTGCTCTGCATGGTTCCTTGTTCAATTAGATGTTTCATTCAATTTTTGTTCTATTAAAACAAAAAACAGAAACAATGATATAATCATTTACTAAAATTTCACAGCAACGTTCTCAGTTCCCTTCAATTTTGAGTGTTTGACAGACCCAGATCGAGGAAAGTACAACGCTATTGATGTCGGAAACAATTGGAAAGAATCGTTTCCTCATAGATGTAAAACGCTCGTTGAAAAGGAAGGATACAAATTTGTCTGCTCGCCTGCCACTTACATGCGAAGTTTTCTATGTCTTAATGATTCTGTAGCAGTATCTTTGGTAATATGTTTATGTGATGCTGAGTCAAACGTATTTTTAGTTATTTATATGTTTTAAAAATTATTATCTTAAAATTTTACAGTTAGAGAGTGATTTTCTTAACATTTTGCCTAGTCTTGTTGAGAAAAAAGTTTTTAAAAAAAGTGACATTTCCAATTACACTAAAATTTTTCAAACTGATTGGCCTGGAGTAGCCACAAAACCCATTAAATTTTTGAAAACTTCAAAAATAAAAGAAGTAGTTGCTTTCACGAACACACATGCAAGCTTATCAAAAAACGGTATCAATACAGTTTTTTTTACATTTTTCATGTTGGCATTGTCTTAGTTGAAATAATTTTCTTTTATTCAAGGTGAGCATAATAATTTTTTAGCATTACTTGCTTGTCCGCTGCTATTAACCGTTCAGCAGCCTGTTGGAAAAGATGTCATTGCAAAATCATTCATTCTTGTAGTAGAGGTAATTTTTTGGCTTCATTTATTATATTTTAATTCGATATTATTTTTGTGCTATAAAAGAGGTTTCAAAACGGTTGTAACAAAATACGTTAGTAAATATAAAATATATTTTCAGAAAAAGGAAAACATCGACCCAGAGCGATCAGTAATTAAAAATAAATTGAAAGAGCTCGGCGCAGACACTGTAGTATACGTTATTTTGTGTGGGGCTTTAATAAGTATTGAAAAGGCGTACGTAGTTTTAAATGGAGAATTATATCCGTACTCAGACCCATTGAAGGCTGTCGACATTTGTTTTAAATGTCAAGCATCTCTTCGATCGTGGTCTATACTATCTGACTACGTATGGGCCTTTTTGCAATTATCAGTATATAAGATACCACACAATAAATCACCCGTTTTCGTTAATAAAACTTTCCAAGTCGTTACCAGACTGATTCATAATTTAAAGCAGCTGTAATAAGTCTAGTTTTGTTACTAATTGACGTGTGATACCTTTGTTGCCAAAAATGGAAATTTTAGTGGTTCTCAATTACATTTTTTATTTAATACTAGATCTGTGCGGTAATTCAAATTTACCGAGAAACATTGTTTTGACAGTGTAATAAAATTTTTTGAAAGTTTCATTCAAAATATTTTTTTGCCATCTTTAAAATCAGATCTTATGCATGTTTTAAAAGATTCTTCTCTTTCACAAGATACTTTAAAAAATATTAATTCTGTGTTTAAAGACTACGATCGATTGTTTGACACAATTAAAACAGAACATGCAAGATTTGAATTTTTCAAAAAATTTGGTTATTATGAGCCTAGTATTTGTCAAGTTGGATGTTATTTGAATTACAAAAACATTATTGATAAATCAGTTGTAGTATTTGAACCTATTTATATAAGTTGGGTCCCTTTACGAAATTCGTTACAATTATTTTCGAATATACCAGGAATATTACAAGATATTTTTAAGTTCATGAATAAGTTGCGTGAAGAAGGTAATAATTATGTAATTAAAAATGTAATGCAAGGAAAACTATGGCGAGAAAAGTATCAGCATATGTTTGCAAATGAAATAGTTTTAACTTTTTTTTGTACTATGATGACTTAGAATGCGGGAATCCGCTCGGGAACAATGCCAGCAAAAATAAATTCGGAGCAGTATATGCTCAACTGGCTTGTTTACCATCAAGAATTGCTTCACGTCTTGAAGCTATATTATTTTGCATGCTTATTCATACTGAAGATAGGACACAATGTACTAGTAAAGAAATTTTTTAAATACTAATTACAGAAGTAAACTTTCTTGGAAGAGAGGGGATTAAAATTGTATATGATTCTGTTGAACTTGTTATTAAATTCTAATTAATGTTAGTCATTGGTGATAACCTCGGGCTGAACGATATTTTTGATTTCACTACTTCTTTTAGAACCAACTATTTTTGTCGAGTATGTAAGTGTACTGTGAAAGAGGCTGAAAGTATGACTGAAGAATGTGAGTCGATACTAAGAACGCGCGAAAGTTATAAACAAGATGAAGAGAGCAATAATTTATCTAAAGCCGGTATTAAAGAAGAGTGCCCCTTCCACGAAGTTGACAACTTTCATTTAGTTGATAATTTTAGCTTGTACGTAATGCATGATTTCACGGAAGGGGTATTCTCTTACGTAATTCATAGTGTATTGGCAAATTTTATTTACAAAAAAAAATTTTTCACTTTACATACATTCAATAGCCGTATACAAAATTTTGACTATAGAGGAACCGAGACCTCTAACAAGCCACCGATAACAGAGTCGTGGATGAAAAACAATGTGCTATTAAAAATGTCTGCTTCCGAAACTCTTAGCTTGGTAAAATATCTGCCCTTGATTATTGGCAATTTAGTTGCAGTTGATGACGAATTTTGGAAACTAATTAAATATTTAAGAAGTATTTCCGAAATTTTGACATCTCACTTCATCACAGCTTACAATGCTAAATATTTAGCATATTTAGTAAAAAAATATCATCAGTTGTACATAAAATTACTCGGTCCTTTGAAACCAAAGTTCAATTTATTGACGCACTATTCGAGGTTATTGTTAGAGCTAAGACCAAGTATTAATTTTTCAACCGTAAGATTTGAGTCACGACTTCGACCCATTAAAGCTACTGTTATATCAACTAGCTGTAAAAAAAATCTACTTATTACGAAAGATATTAAACAAGTTTTACAGTTTATGTGTCGTACTCTTCATTGTATGCAATTCAAAAATAAAGCAAATAAACTTGAAGCAGATGTGTTAAGCACATTTAAATGTTCGAACTACGAGATTAATATTTAGAAAAAGTAGAACTGAAAGTAGAACTTTTAAGGTTGGAATGGTTTTTGTGACAAAAGTTAATGTCTTTCATAAATTATTCGGTAAAATCAGTAGAATAATATGTGTTAAAAATAATTATTATGCGACTATCGAAATTTTTAAAGAGGTGTACTTCCATTCACATTACCATTCATACGTTGTCCAACGAAATGCTAATGAAGATATTAGTATGAATCTCAATTTTTTTATAAATATCGAACCAGCTCTATTTATAATAAAAAATATCACGCCAAACTCTCAAGATAAACAAAATGTAGACTCTTTAGTATGTTTAAGGTCAGGCTTGTGAAATAAATTATATAATGAAAATCAAAGAAAAAAGTTTTTCCATACATCTAATTAACCCATGTAATATTCCTTTTTTGATAATTTTCGCAAGTTTCTTTGAATTTATCAAATATTTGTAATTTTATAGGGATGAGTAAAAATCAACTGCATGCGTCTTTTTCTAATGAGTCAATCTCGATGTCATATTCCTCGATTTATAAAGGAACTGACACTCGATGAGAAAGTGTGCCTGCTACTCGGTTTCATCGAGTGTCAGCTACTCGAATTTCGAGTAGTGGCTGCTCAACAGTGATGGGGATACTGTTCCTAAACTTCAGAGAGGCAGATCCTCGAAATTTTTTTTTCAGTGTAATAATTGCTCGATTACTTTTTCATGTTATATTTTGTCAAATAAAAGCGATAATAGTCTGAAATTCACATGAAAATCAGTAAAGTCAGTAACTTGGCAATAATACGACCAACATGCACCGTTTACCCAGTACTCTATAGCACAATCTCTGTTACGCCATCTGTTAATTGGTATAGTGCAGCTACAATATTTGCGTGATTCTCTTTCGCCTGATCATCCCGTGCTCATCACGGAATTATTCTGGTAGCGTACAGGCGGTATAATCGTGTAAGGGATTCTGTTAATGCATATAAACATATATGTGTGTGCCTGTGTGTTGCAGCAGATATACTTAATATAGCAGCAGTAGTATATCTATATAGATATAGTATTACAATAGTGCATATTCTTAATCTATTATATTCATGGGCAGTTATATGGGCAGACACACACGCGTTTATGCACTCACATACAACAAAGGTATCTTACTATGGCATACATGCTGTTCTCATGTGTATATACCTTGTGTATACCTATAGCTAAACCAGAATCGTTTGTCAAGTAAACCAGAATTATTCCGTGACACACCTCGGAGTATCAGGCAAAAGAGTCCCTTGCTTATTTGGATGTCTTACAAGCAAATTGTGGCCAAAACATCCGCAACAATACTGTAAGAAATGTGGACTTTTTGTAGTGCTGTTAGCTTGGCGAATATACTATGAAAACATCCGGTATTAGCTTGAAAATTTTGTAGTATTATTGCGTGTACAAGTCATCCTAGAATAATACCTTGTTTGTTTTCTCCGTGTACGCATAGCTCACTACTCAGCCTTGAGTCTTTTCTTAACAGCCTTTCAGAGCTCCCTCTCTTTTCATTATAGTTACAACTAAGTCACGTCACGCGACAGTACTTACGGTGCGATCAATACGCACGTACACGCCACCAACAGCCAAAAAAATATTACGATGGCTAGACTACAATACACGGTCACTATGACCTATGATTTTAATATACGGTAATGTGGATATACTTTTGTGACAAAATCTCCGTCACTTCACGCGGTGGTCACGGTTAGTACATTTTTGTAAATGCGATACCATTTTTTTCTTAGCTACAGTACGCCATCTATGATGAGTTTACGGACCGTAGGGACCTCATACGCGTAGAGATGTGTATTTTAGCACATTCGAAGCCCGAACTCTCCAATATGGATTTGGAACAATCTCGGATCTCCCAATCTCCATCAAATTATTCTGAAGCGAAGAAGACCGCTTTTGACGGTCTTCTCGAAGATCCAAATCAAGTCGACACGGAAAAAGCTGGCAGCAAGCCTAAATAGAAGACATCTCCACCAATCACAAATTTGGACCAAAAACTCTGGCGCAAATCCAGCAAAATCCTCATTGCGGAAAACATCACTGTCCACCTCGTAACACGCTTTCAATGAATCGTCCACGACCTGAAAATCATTGATGAGAAGAAGGTCGAATTTACCACCCACCAACTTTACAAGTACAGCGAAATGGTAGACGTCATCTGTGGAGTCAATATCGGCTACACGGAAGCAGAGATTCTGGACATGATACAGGAAATAGTACACTTTGCCCGTCTTGATTACCGCATGACCAAAGGTGATCAGACCTGGTTCCTAATCACCGTATACTTCAACACGTAGGACACCAACTCCCACACCATCTACAACCTTAGGTCTCTCGGGAGCACTTCTTTCAGAATCGAACAGAAGCGCAAGTCAAATGACATTCTCCAATGCTGCCACTGCCAAAAGTTTAATCACATGGCAGCCTTCTGCCACGTCGCCTTAGTCTGTGGCTTCTGTAGTCTAAATCACGCCACTGCAACTTGTCCAAAATAGGACACGAACGAAGTCACCCCTCACTGCGCGAACTGCAACCATGAGCACCACGCTTTTTACTAAGGATACTTAAAATTCCCCCAGAAAAAAGCTTGTACTCCTGAGAAAGGCACCGCCCCTCCTCCTCCACCCCTTATGTAAAATCTACCCACCGTACAATAACCAAAAACTCGAACACCATTTGCCCGGAAATGTAATTTCCACGAACGTGTAATCCTCTCTACCGAATCATGAAAGAGCTCAACCCCAAGCTCCTCTACTCAACACAGCTCCTACAACCGAGACTACTCTTCAGTCCATTATGAGTCTGCTGACACGCCTCGATTATAAAGGGTCTGGTCTTAAGGGCAAGCAAACAGCATTACGCTACTAAAATACTTCACACTACTTAACTGGAACGCTAACAGCATCAAAAAAGGAACTGAATTCGTAAACATACTACAGACCAAAGACATCGACGTTGCATACATTACTAAAACGCACCTAGACAACACAAAGTCACTCTATATACCAAACTAAACGGCCCACAGACGAGGCAGATGCGAACAATCCCATGATGAAGTGGCTATCCTTCTTTGCAAGGGTATCTGTCATCGTGTCATAAGTAGGGACGCTGAGGAGAAAATATATATCATCGTCTTAGCAACGATAGTCAATATTGATTTTTACTTTTTTGTATTTGTCCAAATATGTTACTATGAGCAAGCGTATTTTGTTGTTGTTTTTGGTTACAAGCGACAGGGGTATTGACAAAAAAGTTTGCAAGCACCCTGCCAGATTGCTGCAAATTTTCAAAGTAAGAACATCGTCTTATAAATGCTTTTTGTTAACCTATAAATTGGTTGTATTTGATAAAAAAAATTTAGTAATTAAAAAAAAATTGCATTACCAAACTATTTTATAGTGCACGCGCAAGGTTCTACAAATTTAAAAACCTAATGCGCCATAGCAGTACTTCTTGGGTGGTGTGGAAAAGTGCTTTATAAAATAAAATTAAGTAAAAGAGCGGCGTTGGCTCAGTGGTAAGCGTGCTTGTTACTGATATAACGCGGTTCTAGGGGTTGTGGATTCGATTTCCGGTGAATGCAGATTTTTTCAAATACTGTTTTCATCAAAAAAAGTTTCTATATAACCCCGGCTGTTTCGGGGCAGGTTTTTCCGTGGAATTTTCCTTCAGAGTAAATCCAGGATTTTTTCTTTGCCTCACAGATCTTCAGGCCTGGGTGAATGCGAAACAGTGTTAGGGCTATAAGTAGGGATTAGCCGATCCGATGCGTCGGGCAGGGATCGCCGGCCTTACCGACGAGGAGTAGTCCCTGGAACATGGGGCTTCTCCGGGCATGCTAATTAGCTTGGATCCGATACTTCGGGAGAGAGCGCCAGCTAAACTGGCAAGAAGTGGACGTCGTGGAATATTATGGAGTCCTCTCCAGGGAAAGGCTGCACAGTGGTGGACCCGATGCACCGTTGGTGCAGAGAGTGTCAACTCAACTGGCAAGGTGTTCTACCGGAGATACTCACACTGTGCCCATGGATTCAGGTATGATATCAGTAAAAAAGGGTTGGAAATGGGTGTGGCAATACGCCCCCACACATAGGTGGTGAGTGGGTGGCCCTGGAGACTAGGCCAGCGGTAACCGGGTAAAAAAAATAAATAAATAAATAAATAAATAAAATTAATTCATAAATTCTCATCTGTTTATACATTTATAACTCTGTATAATATTAGTGGGGAAGTATATGGGGAAGACGATGGGGAAGCAAAATAAATTTGGTGGAGGACAAGTGGAGGAACGGGGAAAGTGGGAAAGAGCGGAAGGAGCTGACCTAAAAAATATTGAATTAAAAATCATGTAAAAACTAGCGAATAACTACGTCATTTGCAGGGGCACTGTGGAGAAGCTGCGGGGGAACATTAAGGGAGCGTGGGGAAAAAACTTTATCATTGAACAAATTATCAAGTAATATCACATAGTTTTATTTTAAAGCAGAATTTATAAAATTAATACTAAATAAGAAATTTTTTAACCTTTTAAAAACTCAAATCTAACTCAACATAATTTTAAATAATAAGATCAAATTTGTTATAAAAGAACGCCCTATCCCTTACATAACTTAAGATCTTATATTTGTCAAGATATTTTGTTCTTCTGTTGGATATTTGTAGTCATACTTTTGTTTTCTCAGAGCAATTATTTTTTCGTTTAATAATAGTTCGTCTTTTTCAGTTTAAGAAATTTATCTTGTCGCTTAATTATATCCTCATTTCTTCTCTGCTTTCCTCTCTCCGTAGAATTCATTAGATTAATATTATACTTTCTTCTTTTTAAAGGTTTGCGGTTGGTTGTTTGCCTTTCATAATGAATTGTAGTTATTACTTACAGAAATATTTTTAGTTACTATTACGTACTCACCCTTTATCACTATCACTGAGAGCTTCAATTTCTAATTAATTTTCTTGAGAGCTTTCACTAAATTGTATAGTGGTTTGATCTGAGTCATTGGTCTCAGTAGAGTAACTGTACCCTGGACCAACCAAGTAGTTAGGATGCAGAGCATGTTTGGCTTGAAATATTTCACAAAGCTGACTGATACATTACACAAAAAATACGTAGTTCTGATCGTTGTACATATTAATTTAAATACATATAATGAATTATAAAAACGTATCTTAAGTAGGGAACGTCTAGTCTTCCTCTTCCAGATTTACGTGATCCTTGATTTTCAATTTTGTTTTTGTAAGACTGTTCTAGGGCTTTGATTTTAGTAGCAATTTTACCATATAATACTGTATATCCATGAGTTAACAGATCACCACTTATTTTTTTGCAGACTTGTTTTTTACTTAATGATGAATTTTTAATTGATACTAAATAATCCCTAAATTAACTTATTAGAAGCAAAGTACTTTTATCGTTCTATTTGAAAGATTGTTTTGAACCCAATAAGTTAGCTTTTAATAAGTTAGTAGTGTTTGCCAAAGGATGAGGTGATTGTGATAGATTGTGTCCAGAAGGATCTCTATCACTTGATGCATGCGTAATACCATGATGTAATTTTTAAAGAAGTAAGGCTGTATCTTCTACATCTTGAGTTATAGGTGTCACAATACTTTCACATGAAGTTGATATATAAGTGGCATCTTGCCGTCTATACTCTGAAACATAGTATTGTATTGTTTAATTCTTATTAAACAGCATTTAAAACTACAATTGAGAACAAGCTACTGACTACTAAGTTTATACACGTAGTTTTGTTCTAGTTCAACTTCATTCAAGCTGTCAAAGCAAGAGTGTAAGAAAATATACTGTTCTACAATTTTATTTCCACACTCACCACATTGCTAACGCAGATTTTCCAGATTTAAAGTCTATTGAAAAACATGCATTACTAGTTATTTACTACTTACTATTAAATGCCTGATTTACAAAAAAAAACTTAACCACAAATACATACCTAATACATTTTTCACATAAGCTTAAGTTTACAAAAGCAAATGTAACTCACTTTTTGATAATTTCTGGTTTTCACACTTTCACAGTGTTAATGAATAAATCATCTACATCTATTATCTAGAAAAGGAAAAATTTTTCACTCTAGTTTCGTTGAATAAACGTTTTAACTGCGTCATAAAACCGTATAACTTTACTTAGAAGCTCAGTGTTTACAAACATCAGTTATAAGCGGTGTGTGTACCTATATAGTATAAAGATATCTCGGAGGCCTCCGAGTGCTTTGACAAAGAACTCGTGTTCATTTATTGGGATTCCAAAAGGTCACGTGACTCTCTTGGTATATATAATCACTTGGGGAAAAATAACACAGGCTTTGTAGGTACAATTCTATTTTTATTTCTTTTACACGTTTAACGATTGCAATACGATAAAAGCCTTTCAATAAGATGTTTTTGAGGAGATGACAATACCTTAGCTATTTTTCCCAACTCAGTTAATCTTTTGCAGCTTAAAACTTTCCTTAGATAGTGCGAAAACGTACATTTAACCTTACCAAAATCCCGCTTGTTTTCCTATAAATAGTCGGGATCGGGAAAACTTTGTACAGGTTAAATATACGTTGTGTAATGTGAATTGTCGAAAATCAGTTATTTATACCAATGGATTTATCAAGACAATTCTGCGTCAAATAGTATATCTACAAATTAAATATCTTATACCGTGATTTCGTAATAATTAAATGAAAATTAGAAAAATTGCTGATAATTTTTGTCAGCGATAAAAAAAAAAGTGAGTGACACAAAACGTAGAAATCATGCCAGACAGACAGCGTGAGTGTACTTACCTTCTTATACGTTGTAAAGGCGATGATCGCCGCCTTGGATTCCAAACTGGAAAAGGGTAAGCTGCATAAAATAAGCTGCATTTTTGCACATACCCTTTTTTCACGAGGTAATTGCGCCGAATTAAAAGGGAACGTACAGATATTCACAGTTTCTATTGAAAAATTTTTTTTTTTTTTTTTGTGGAAAACAGAATGAATGTATCATATTTGTATAGAATACAGTTTTTCTTGCAGTCCAATACTCAGATTATGTTTTATTTTTAGTTTCCCTTGATTTTCTCAGTTCATCTCTTATGGAACTAATACTTTTTCCGTTAGATGGCAGTATCGTACCCCAAAATGTAGGGGCTTACCCCCACTCTTATACTAGTCGTGCGGTGTAACCGCTTACTGATGACTTCAGTCCTTGCTGGTCTCGAGTCCGAGCCACACATGTAATAATAGTAAATAAAGCACACACTCATATACAAAGTATCTCTGCTCATTCCAGCACCTTCTCCCACGACGACATATATATACCAGGATCTAAACCCTACATTGGTGACCCCGACGTGATTTTGTTGATCGTCTAAGCCCTACATTGGTGACCCCAACGTGATTTTGTTGATCGTCTTCGTCGTCGTCGACTTGGCACTGGCATTGGTCGCCCGACATGCTCATCCTCGTCAACCTAGAGATTTTTTTGCTGGGGCATTTATTGTGGAAGTGTCAGCCACGGTAAGCCTTTTCTTTTGTTGCTACCGCTTTATCCGCTAAGCCCGAGCTTATTTCGCCCCCACGTGGGTCATATTGGCGCTTGATACGTCGTCGTCGCCTGATGCGATGCCTCATTGCCTGATCTGGCTGGTGCTCGCGCTCGTGGTGCTGTTTCTCCTTCCTTCATCGCCAGGATCTGCATTGTTGACCATATGATGTGTGTTGCTGTTATGTGCGCGCCCATTTTCGAGCCTGTACATCGGCCACATGCTCCACCTGCATCATCCTCCAGGTGTGACTTTACCAGGTGCAATTCCGCTGCGCTCGTCTTCGAGGTTTTTGTCTTCGCCCTTCTGCACATGTTAGGCAGAGTCGTTGACACCTCGGCAGCCGTTTGGCCTCATTTTGTGCTTGGCCTCGTGCTGCGTGCCAAAGGGTTGGCCATTTTTTTT
>NW_019379645.1:99705-155021 GCF_000648655.2 Copidosoma floridanum
ATATATACCATATACCTATATATTACATCGCTATACTACACCAACACAGGTGGTCTGGTCTGGTGGGGTACCCTCGTATGCACTAGATTGGTCAAAACAATAATTAATTTTTCGTACAAAGTTAAACTACACACATAAATATCATTTTTCCCACTTCATACGTTATTAAAAATATCATAATGATTTTCAGACACATTTGTTTATTGAAAAACAAAACATTATTTTTTGTTTGTCTTTGACCTCAGCAGTAGTCGTAGGAGCCCCCTTAAATATCTCATTAAATTTAATATCGTATGAAAGCGATTCATTCATACTTCAAATAAGGTAAGGTGCACAACCAGTGCTGTCCTCATTTTGCCCCCTAAAGCTCATGTTCAATCTTACGGAAGAAAATAGTTAAAGTGGCCATTATTGGCAAATTTAGTCCTACAAAAATTCAATGTTAAAGTGGCTAGAGGCGCTAGCCCTACCCTCCAACCTCATGCACCTTGGGTGGACTAAATGCACAAACAGTGTTTTACAAAATTGAATCTATTTTAATTCTATTATGTGACATGACGATTCATTTTCAGAACCTACTAAATTTTTGTTACCAATTTAAATTTATATGTTTCAGTAGAGTAAACACATTTGAATATTAGAGATTTTTCACTAATAATTTTGAAAGTTTCATGAAAGTCGACATAAAAACTCAGTTGGCTACGAAAATTATATTAAAATAAACGACAAAAATTCAGCTGCATACATACCCCTTTTAATTCTATGTCTAAATTGTATCTAGAATCCTCCTCAGGAAAATATAAATTTATTGTGAGATGAATGGGATTCAATTTTACACATGATAAGTTTGGATCATATTTTTTGGCAAAAATTGACACAAACACACAAGTTGCTGTTTGATGCCAGTCCATTCTACACTCAACTTTCCTAAGTGAATCCTGCAAGAAACACATTAACGTCACTAAATAATTATAAATAATACAAAGGTTGAGCAAGCACAATTAGTTTTACTAACTTTTTGAAACCATAAATGTTTTCCTTGGGTACACCCAGGCTGTTCGAGAAAAATGCTGAAATCTGTTGTTTTCTTTTTACAGCAAGACCAGTATTTCATGCCTTCATGAAAGATTGGAACTCCAGGGTGGTGGGTGCAAATTTCATCATTGTTTAATTGACCTTTAAAAGTTTCTTTGCACGAATTATTTTTACAACTTTGTCCAATAGCTATGTCACTCTTATCCTGATTTGTATTATTCAAGACTTTCAAGTTTTTTATTTGTTCCAAGAGATTTGGTGAGATTATAGGTTTTAATGTAACTTGTGGAGAATTAAAAGGTGGTCGTTCTACTTGTGATTCAGTATTCAGAGGCTTGACACATACCTCTATGACTTTCTCAGCTTCTGACTTGTCAACAATTGGTTTTTGTGGTTCTGGTGGCTTGACGTTTGAGTGATGTGACCTAGTACAACCCTTAATACTTAAAAATTCAGTAAAATCTGTGCACTTTTTGCTACAACAAGACCATCCTTTGTAAGCATCGTGGAAGACTGGATTACCTGGATGATGTTGGCAGGCATCTGTGAAAAATTTGTAATTAATACGTTTTAAAGCTGAGAGCGTTACATTTAACTTGAATGTTTGCGATTTCTAAGCAGCCTGATACTTAAGCAAAGCAAACATGCACCCTGCTCACACGGACGTAGATGAAGATAAAAAAGTACCTTCTTTATTGTTATTAGGATCAAATTTTTCTCCACAGCCACGGTTGTAACAAATTAGTAACTCTTCTTCGTTCGTCATTGTTATCACAGGTAAAAAAATCCTAATTATTTATTGTCACCTGAATCCCGTAGACTTAAGTTTGATGTGCGACTCAATGCTCATGTTTACAAGTACAAGCACTCTTTCTTTTTCCGCTTTTCTAATATAATAGGTTAGGCCGCCATCACACGTCTGCAGAAAAAGGCTACGGGTTGCAGATTGCGTCAAAGAAAGTTCCCGCACTACACCTTTTTTTCAGTCACTGTGACTGTGTGAGTGTGTGCAAGTGTATTGACGCCATCTGATGGTGAAACGTGAAACAGTGCGTAATGCCGTAATTTCAGGACATTAGAGGATCCAATACATTATTAATAGGAAGTTTACAGATTTATTACGACAGCAAACGTGAAAGCAACAATAATTTCAACAATTCTGAATATCCTAGTTGTCTGTTATATACAATGTTAAAGCAAAAATTTACACTGACATCTGAATTATTAAGACAAAAACAACATTAAAGCCAGTAGCATAACCTCAAACTGCAGTATCGAAGCAGAACAGACTCATCTCGACCGCAAAGTTTCATACACAATAACATAATAAATTAATCCCATGCTGTTTAACCCTATAACCCAACGCAACAGTCACCAAACTGGTAATGTGCAAAAAATCGGTCGAAAAATCGATATTTTTTTCCATAAAAAAAAAATTAAATATCTTCAAAAATTAAATTACCAGCCTCGCGAAACGCGGAATTTCGAGGAATAATTTCTCGCTGAAATTCAATCCCCGGCTGTAGACCCGCGTAAACCAGTGCTCCCCTTCAAAACGTCGTCCCGCACGCAGGTCACGCGCAAGTACACGTGCACCAGTCCGAGTTGAGCCCTTCCGTCGGATTCCAAGCTAATCGCATCCGCAGCATCGACCGGTTGTGTGTGAGGGGGGAGGAAAAAAAACCAGCAACTTCATGTACACTTGAGCCTCTGAATAATGCAGTGGGGCAGCGATGATCCTGGCAAAACGAGTGGTTTTTCACGTTGCGGAATATAAACGCGTTCAGAGGAATTCGTTCGCCATTGAACGATTCTATGTAAAATAAGCATAGGTCGCGGTCCTGTGTGCATGTTTTTTGTTTCCGATTTGATAGTAGCCTTGTCCGATCAGCCTCCATTTAACAAAAACAAGGTATTATCGAAAAAAATTGTCTGTCTTAATCGTACAAACGCAATATCTTAAAAAAAAAAAAATAACCAATGAATGATACATTTTATGCTGTGCCCGTAAAACTATTAAGCGCCAACCAAAAGAGGGATAGGTGAGCGCACGTGTACACAGTACCTATATGCTTCCGGAATTATAAAACGAGCAACCACAGCACGGTACAAGCAGCCGGGAGCATCGGACCTTGGTTGAAAGATGTGTAGCGTATATATATGCGCCATCACGGTGGCAGTCAGGCAGTATTAACGACGGAGAGTCCTAGCGTCACCGCTTCCCCTGAAATCTCGCTGACCAATGCCCAGCCGCTTACAGGGGTGGTACGTACGGCGAAAGGAGACTGCTCGGCGTTATTTGGCCCAGTGCCACCTCTATCACTCCGGTGTATATATATAGTGCTCGCCCATCCAAAGGATATTCGTACATCGCTGTTGTATATATACATACACGCAGAGGAAGCTTTGTCCTGCTTATTATTCCGTTTGCTGTACTCTTTCCCCAGCTCCTGGGGGGTGTAATATATATAATAAAGCCATGTTTACACAAGTGGTACCACTAGACGACAAAACAACGATCGCGACACAAGATACACCTGGTCTACACGTTCTATACGTATGTAGAAACACTAATAATAATACGTTCCCATTTGCCAAAAGANGTTGGCCATACCAAAAAAACTCGAATAATGAACGAAATGCTCTCAAAATTGGTAGAGGGGGGTTTTTGGGGTCGCTGATTACGAATCTGCTATCAGAATTATCAAATTCAAAATGGCGGATCCAATATGGCGCTATGCTATACGAAAAATTCGATTAAAATGGAAAATAATAACGAATAATCAAAAGCAATTTTTTAATATCATTTTGCATACTTTATTGTCAATTTACAGAAAATTACAATAAAATACAATACTTTGACAAAATTCACAATAGAAGCCTGAAATGAAAGAAAAATTTTTTTTATCAATAGTCACCATGCATAATCGGAGTTGTGTTTGATAAATTGTTGTTGAGTATAAAACTGAGATTTAAAAAATAAATCGAATTTTTTATCAAAATTAAACTTTTTGAATTACAAATAAAACATATTTGAGCATGGGGTGCGCTGAAAAAACATTAAATATTACAAAAAAAAGGTTCCATTGCCAATGTCATAAGATTCGCCTTCTTCCGCATCAGAACTTGCATCGGTGTCTGCAGAACTGTCAGAATACAATTCACCAACAATCCCAGCATTGTCTGATGGAGATTTTAACGAATTTATTGTTTCTTGCGATAAATGTTTGAGAGGTTTGACGGGTAATTTTCGGAGACTGGAAATGTATGGATCAGAAGCAATTAGAAATCTTTTAAAAACGTCCTCCATCGTTTTTTGTCGGTGATTTTTTCTTGCGAAACGCAACCGATATATTTTGAAATATTTATTACAAGCCTCTTGGGCATCTTCAGACATTTGCCCAATAGGTAACAGTGACTGTTCGATGATTTCAGGGCCATGTATCAAAAGTTTGTGAGCTAAAGTAGGTAAATAATACCATTCGTGTTTTTCGACAACTGCTTTAGCTAAATCCAGGCAATACTTTCTAAATTTATCTACATCGATGTAATGGCCACTTGCGATAGTTTGCAATACTATATAAAATCGATGTATAATATGTTCATCAATTCCAAGTATTTGAGCAGATTTGTCATTATTTTCAAAAAAAACTCTAGCCGTGTTTCCATCGTTTGAAGTTCCACTACCAGATTTTGGTTTGTCAACATTCAAACCCAATTCTTCTTTGAAAGTTTCTTGAATAGTCTTTTTTCTAGACGCAACCGATTTTTTTTCGTCCTGACTACTAGCCCGCCATTTTTTTGTGTCCAATCTGTAAGATACATGCAGTAAATACTCGAAGCAGCGGATCCAGCAATGTAAAGTTGATAGGCCAAACTTTAAGTGCTCTGTAGAAATTTGTTTCTTCAACATTTCATCTATTTTATTGAACTCCGAAATTTTACATTTGCATACATAACAACACTGTACAGATTTTGTATCGGTTAATGAATTGCACACTTTAGTATCAATCATTGTTAATTGGAAATCATATGCAATGGATACATGTTCTGCATTAATCGCCGTTTTAAAAGGAACCAAATTTTTATTTGTTTTTCAATTTCATCCGTTGTTTTTTTCGTTAAATCCACAGATTCTTTTGCGCACTCGATTACAATAGGTCGACAAAATCTAGTGGACGAGGGTCTTGGATTTTTCCAGACAATAGTTTTCTTCTGTGTCACCGGATCTGTATATATGAGCTGTAGTGGCACGAAAGACGTAAAAAAAATATTTTCGTCACTACTACTGTTTTCGTCACGTTTTTGTTTGTATTCACTGTGACCTGAACTGCCATCACAGCCCCATTTACAGTACAAAATTAAATTTTTCAGCATTTCTTCTGGTAAATTTTTCAAAACTTCCTATTGCAACTTAACAATTCGTTCGGTTGTGTGGTTTAATAAAGGTTGCAATTTTGCTTCTGCTTTGTTTATTGTGTAATTAGTAGTACCTGACAGTGGGTAGCATTTTCTCCTTGCACTTTGTATCTTTTTATAAGAAGGTATTATCTTTGATTTCTTTTCCAGAAGAGCATTTCGTAGCTGTTGATACTTGCTTTGAGATAAATCTAGTTCAACAAACAATGAAAGAGCTTCGTCGTCATCGAAAGGAAGATTTTGATCGTCGAACTCTAAAGATTTTCTTACTTTTGCAGCTTTAGTAGGGCTTCCATGCGAAATGTTATCAATAACTTTCGCAAAATCTGTGTTGCCTTCAGACCGCAACTTAATCTTTGCTGCATAAACAAGTTCTTCAGATGATTTTTCTTTTCGTAACGCTTCTGTCATTCTACGTTTAGTACGGTCAGAACCCTCTGTTAAATCAACTTTTCGACGACCCAATGCAGCCGGTTTTTTCTCAGTTTTTTTTTCTCCTTTTTTTTCTTCTACTTTTTTCAGTTCAACAGATGTTTTGAGCAAATCGTGATTGTTTTTCTCAAAAGCATCTTGTTTCCTGTGTCAAGCAGTCCATCTTGTTTTAAACTGATAAACCAATTTTGAGATTGCTTGTTTATGATCATTGGATAGTGAATGGTTTGAACCATATTTATCTTTATAAAGATTTTCAACTTTTGCATAAACTTTTTGAATATCTGTTAATACATCTTTGATTTCATTGAATACATCCAGTCTAGTGATTGTTTTTGCGCCGTCATTTGCAGTTGAAGTATTTGAACCTAAAAAACAAACAAACAAATAAAAATGAATAAAATAAAATGTAAAAATTGAAAATATTAAATCTAATATAATTTTAGTTTTATCATAAAAAATTTTGCTATAAATTGCAAACAGGAATTTNAATAGCTAGTATTTTTGTGTAAATTTACAAAAAAAAATCAACTCACCGACCTTCTGAAGCCGAGAAATTTTTTTTTTTTTTCATTCCTGTGGCGTCATTTTTTAATGGTAAGGGCTCAAATTTACATGAGTTGAAGTTTAATACTTACAGATTAAATGAAAAATTTCAAAATTTAAATCAGTCATTACTGAGCGCTGGAACGTTCTAAGTAGTGATATTTTTGGCTTTTCGTTAGTGACATGAGCTGATCGACCGTGGCAGGAGTACATTAGCACTATATGGGTGGAGTGGGTGAGATCATACTCCCACTGACTTTCTCTTAATTATTTTCTTGTGTTTTTATTGTGTTTTTATTTGTAATTTGTGATTATTTAAGCGGCAAAGTAAATGATTATAGTGCTTGGGTTCCTTATAATTGCAAAGGAAATAAGAAAAAAAAATTTTTTTTTTTTCCATTCGTGTATTTATCTGAAAAAACGTTACAAAATGCGTGATACAATATTAATATTTTTGTTTCTTTACAGGTAATTTATATTCACTTTCGCTGCTATTACTATTTTCACGATTACATACAGTAAGTTCTGATGTGTCACTATCACTGTCAACAATGTCGTCATTTACATTTTCATTTACATATTCTTCGCTGTCTATAGCTGCTTCTGTAATATTTAGCTCGTATAATTCCTCGTCGAAAATATCTTCGATAATAGGAGTTTCAATATTTATGCAAGTTTCGTTGTCACACTTTAAACATTACTTGAACATTTTAATCCATGCTTTCTACAACTGCAAGTTTTTTTTCTGCATCCAGTCCCACATGCATCGGCAGGCTATTGTTTTTAAAATGTCTTCTGGATCAAGTGAATTTCCAAGCCATGCTTGCAGTTATAAAAAAGTGCGATAGGAATGTTGAGCTGCAGCACCCTCAGTAGGTGGGAGATTTGCCAAGTTAAATGATGATTTAGATATGCAGACTTTTTAAACTGAGCAAACCTTAAGTCACTCAGAGTACCCGTGAATTTTTTTGTACAGTATTAGGTAGAAATTATTTTGCATCCGACTTGAGCAATAACCGTGTGCAGAGTACTTTTATCATAAAAAACTTCGAAATTTTGGAGCAGCTCGTGTCGCTTGTCAAAAACTTAACAAATTTTATTTTTGCCTTGTTTAAAAAAACAGGAGGTTGTGTCGCAGCCTGATATTATATACAAAAGTCCAATGTAGTTTTTTAAATGTGGGTATTTAAAACTATGTGCTCGCTACTGTATACCCATGAAAAATAAGCAGAAATTTAGGAGCCGTACCATATAACTCTCCGCTTCGCGGGCCTATGTTGGAACATAGGCCCGCAAAGCGAAAAAAAGTTATATGGTACGGACCCTGGTAAAGCCACAGAGAACGCCGAGTTGCAGGTTCCCCCTCTAACGGTACTCTGCTGCGCAAGGTATCTGTGTTTACGACGAGCGCCAAACTGTTACTGACTTTCCAGCGCTCGGTAATGACTGATTTGAATTTGGAAATTTTTCATTCAATCTGTAAGTATTCACTACAACTCATGTAAATTTGAGCCTTTAATATTAAAAAATGACGCCACAGGGGCAAAAAAAAAAAATTTCTCGGCTTCAGAAGAAATCAGAAGGATTTCTCGGCGTGTTTTGGACCAACTTTGGCCGCAATTTTCGGTAAGACCCATGGCTGTCAGTTGTTTTGAAAATACAACATTGAATTCTACGGAAAATTTCCGATTTTTGTATATTTTGGTTTACTGTGTATCGGTAAACAGCCGAAAAAATGTAGAATGACCGGTCTAGTTTAAGACCGGGATGTGAGTGAAGTAACATAGATACATGCACGTACACATATATATGTACATGCACACACACACTTTTATTACTCTTCTGTTTACCTATGCTTGTTCATTCGTTTTTTCGAATATACATTAAACAAAATATGAGTGGGAAAATATAACGACTAAAAGGAAAAATTCTGAGAGCGCACTATTTTTGGGGAAAAAATATATAAGCTTAATATACTTAGTATGATTACTACGAGTACGAATACGAGAGGAAGAAAAAACCAACGTCAGACTGATTTTCAAGTAAGTTAAGTACGACCAATTCGATGATCAAGTCAGTATTTCTGAGTTTGTAGTTATGGCAATAATGATGTAAAAATTAAAAAAAATTTGTTTGGTAAAAATTCTATCATCATTCTCTTGAATGTTTCTAAAAATTAAACATTGTATATCACTAAGCAGTGTTCAATAAAGCAATAAATTTTTCCTTATCGTTTGCTAAAATTATTTATCGCTGATTTCGATCCTGAAGCGTTAAATGTACATATGTGGCGGCACCAGCCAGCCGAAGCCAAAAACCAGTTTCGCGCCGCAAGCAACAGCTCATCCTGCGAGCGCTGTGGTAGCGCGCTCTAGCAGAGAAAGCCGTCAACACTCAACTCAACAGCTTGAGCCCCCTGCTGACCTGCTCTCCTCGGCAGCGCCTACCTTTAGGTGGCGACGAAGAGAGCGCAGCCTGGCGCAGCTCGTCCTTACCTGGTTTCGACCAGCTACAACGTAGGCACGCGCCTTGCTCACGGTCAACGCTTCGAGACGTTTCCAACGTTATACCCTTTCTCTACACAATGATTTGTTTTTGTAAAAATAAATTGTAAGTTTTAATATGTGGCGAGTTCTTTCTTCTACGATCTGGCTCTACCTCCGGCATCCTTGAGCACCGGGGACAGGCTCACTCGTGACTTCCAAAAAGTGGCCAGGATGCACCATCGACATAACAAGAGGTAAGGAGTGCCAGTGCAGTGTCGAGTGAAAGTACAAAATAACAAAAAAATAAAAGACTTCGAGAAAGAAAGGTGCGTGGACATGAAGCCACGGTTCGAGCACGGCTCACCTGGCCACCTTTCTCACCACGCCTCGCGCGCTTCCTCGCGTTTCTCGCGACCTGCCGATCAGGTCGTGCATTCCGGCCACCGAGTTCGCTTTCGAGGACGCCGCCGTTTCGGCCAGCGATTTTCCCCGAGTGCCTTGGCCGCGCTTACTGGTCGCTTTATTAAACGATATATATTATTAATTAATAGCACACCGGTCATCAGGGGATAGGTGCTTGTGCTGTTAATTAAGGTAGTTCATCCACACAATTGTCTCTCATTCTTTTCATGTGGCTCCCCGTATGAGAACATTCATAACCAAAAATCTAAACTTTGAGCACTACTGGCTATCACACAGATTAAGATGTGTGCATGTGTACACTAACATAGTCTCATAAGAAGTACTGGAATGGTTTGGAAACATTGTAAGTATGCCCGTATATTGAGTAATACTACTGTCCTAAAGTAGACGTCTACAAGGTTATGTTTTTGTAAACACGCGAAAAATGCCGAAGCCTCGGTGTGAGCAGTTTATTGTCAACGGGAGATTCGCGAAAAAGAATGCTGTCGAAGGTAAAAAAAAAAGACTCGCAAATCTTCGAGTGAAAAAGAAGTTAAGTGAAAAGCTGAATGATGGAAATTTAAGCATTGCAAAAAGTATTTTAAAAGGTTGCCGAGTAATCGACATTAAGGAATTTGCCAAAAACTTGAAATGTTATCATTGCAACAATTTGTTGGATTTAGAAAAAGCAGTAAAAGAAATACGTCTTACATACAATAAGTTACAAGAATTGTATAATGCCAAAGGCAAAGATGCAATAATTGATCTTCTATCAGAACAGTCCTTTAGTTGTAAGCCAAAAGTCACCAAAGACAAAAAAGTATTGAAAAAAATTATTGCAGCATTGTTAATGTGTTATTTATTAATAAATGTTCTATTTATAATTATTTGTAAATGTAGTATTCATTGTATATATCACAATAAAAATTGTATGTACCAAACGTGTGTGTTCGAGCTCGATAACATAGGTCACAGCAGCAGGGAAATTATCGTCATAGTGCGCTGTTGCCGCTTTCACATTCTTTATTTCAGCTTATTATGTATTTCATAGAAAATTAATTACTTTGCTTTATGATTACTCAAAAACGGTACGTCAGATTTAAAAATTCTTGGTTTTATTTTGATCGGCAAGACATTGCCTTCTGAATAAATATTAGTTTTCAATATTCTGTCGATAGAATTTTTTTTAATCAGTAGGAGAGTTTGTTTACCTATGCTACACGTGCTAAAAAGGATACTTTTGAAGCAGAACAGTTAAAAAACGGTACGTCAGAAATAAATAAAATTTTAGCTACGTATTAAGTCAATCATTAAGTACCATTTAAGCATAAATTTAAATTTTTCTGTCGACATCGCGTTTTTGGATGAACTACCTTAATACTTATTTTCGCGACTTATTTTAAGGCTGACTTCAATACTTATTCTGCGACCTATTCTGAGTTTGATAAGTTATTTTTCGTCCTTTTTATCTCGAATGAGCACTGTTTTCATGGAAAGTGCCTACACGCAGTTAAAGTATGTTATTTGTCTAAAGTACCTTTTTTGTCACGCCTGCCCGAAGGTCCTAGCGCGCCAAGCTGCGCAATTTTAACATCCAATAAAATTTTAACATCGTTATCAAGACTTGTGTTCCAGCGTATATAAAGTATTGTTAGACGTATCTTAAGACTAAATATAAGTTTGAAATGTGACTGTCATTAAGAAAAATTTGGATACTTATTTTCACGACTTATTTGAAGCTGACGTTTATACTTTTTCTGTGACCTGTTCTGAGTTTGATATGTCATTTTTTGTAATTTTTATCCCGCATGTGTACTGTACTCATGAAAAATGCCTATGCGCAGTTCATGTATTTTATTTGTCCAAGAGTACCTTTTTTGTTACAACTGCCTGAGGGTCCTAGAACGCCAAGCTGCTCAATTTTGACATCCAATGCAATTTTAAAATCATTTTTAAGACTCGTGTTCCAGCTAATTCAAATAATAATTGTTAGACGTATCTTAATATTTAATATAAGTTTGAAATGTGACTGACATTGAAAATAATTTTCATACTTATTTTTGCAACTTATTTGAAGCTGACTTCTATATTTATTCTGTGACCTGTTCGAAGTTTGATATGTCAGTTTTCGTAATTTCTATCTCGCATGCGCACTGTTCTTATGGACAATGCCCCCACACAGTTCATGTATATTATTTGTCTAGGAGTTCCTTTTTTTGTCACGCCTGCCCGAGTGACCTAGCGCGCTAAGCTGCGCAATTTTGACATTCAATGCAATTTTAACATTGTTTTTAAGCTTTGTGTTCCAACTAATATAAAGAATAATTATTAGACGTATCTTAAGAGTAAATATAAGTTCTAAATGCGGCCTACCTTAAGAAAATTTTTTATTTTTTGTGCGTAGATAATAACTAAGTTTAGAGCAGGAAGTGAATTTTCCGACGAGTACCTTTTTTGTCGCGCCAGCCCGAGGCTCATTGCGTGTCGAGCTGCCTTATTCCGTCAAGTAAATCAGCCACAAACTGCATATGCGTGGAAAATACCTAAACGCTGAGCGGGAGGAAAATTTCCCGACGAGTACCTTTTTTAAAATTTCATAATTTATTACACGACTAAGATACCTATTAAGATGTTAACTACCATAAGGAATAAATAGTAAGTTTTTAATGAAATTATTTATTTTATTTTCGCGTTATTGAATACTTGCACCACTGCCAACTTCGTTACAGAAAACTTGGTGCAGCGCCTCAGCTTAGCGATAAAGAGCCACGAAATGTCGATTAGCGCAATNCCGCGTGTCTTTGGCAATGCCCCTTCACTGCTGTGCTGTCTGCTCGACGGAACATTCTCCCTAGATTGTATAGCTATATATACGATCTAGGGAAAAGTTTCGATATTGAATCTGCCTAACCCAACGCTGCTGCTCTTGGACAAGAGACAGCCTCGCGGCTGGAACCGATCCAGATCGCGCTCTAGAGGAAGAACCAACCAGGCAGTCAACAACGCCGCAAACCCAGACTGGGGCCGGTTCCACCAGCGGTTCGGGGCAGCCCATAGAGATATAAGCCAGGCTTATATCTCTATGGGGCAGCCGCGATGAAGTGCAGTCCACCGTGCACCTTCGGTTCGGCTGGTTCGGGAAACCTGTGAGGCCGCCTTCGCCCCAAGTGGTGGAGCCGGGCCAATCTGAACCCTCGGAGAACCGCTTTCATATCTTCGACCGAGAGTCCCGGGTAAATTTCCTGGTCGACTCTGGGTCCGTCATCTCACTTCTTTCCAGGCACCTCATCAAGGACCGAGAACTACAACGTCAGCCGTTGACGCTCACGGCTGCCAACGCCTCGCCGATAGCCACATACGGCACCCACATCCTGACAATAGAGCTGGGTCTCCGACAAGCAGCGACGTGGAGCTTCACCGTCGCCGATACCCAGGTCGCCATCATCAGAGCCGACTTCTAGACGCATTTCGATTACCTGGTAGACTTCAAGGGTAAGCGTCTCATCGACCCAAAGACCAAGTTTTTCTCGCTAGGCTCCCTGGCTCCTGCATCAGTGCACAGCGTGTCAGTGGTGACGACTCCAGCGCAGGCTCCTCCTGGAGACTTGGGACACCGCTACTCGGACCTCCTCGCGGAGTACATGCTCCCCAGGGCAGCGCTTCCTGACCTGTCAGTGCACCACACCATCCACACAACAGGCCCGCCGGTCGTTGATCGTCCTCGATGTCTACTCGGACCGCGTCTGCAGGCAGCCAAGGTGGAGGTAGGATGTCTCTAGGAGCAAGGCATCGTTCGCCCCTCGTCCAGCCAGTGGGCGAGTCCTCTCCACCTCGTCGAGAAGTCCAGCGGGGGCTGGAGAGTCACTGGAGACTACCGGTGTCTGAACGCCTGTACTGCTCCGGACCACTACCCCCTGCCAATCATTGACGACCTACTGCAGGAGGCATCTGGGAAGGTCTTCTCTGTCATAGACTTGCGAAAGGCCTTCTACCAGATCGCTATTACTCAAGAGGACATTCCGAAGACGGCCATCACGACTCCGTTCAGCCTCTTCGACTTCACGGAGGTCCTCCATGGGACTCCGCAACGCAGCGCAGTCACTGCAGTGGACGATGGACCACGTCCTACGCGAGCTTTCCTTCGCCAGATGCTATCTCGACGACACCTTCGTGGCCTCTGAGAACCACGAGCAGCATCTCCAGCACCTGGGCCAGCTTTCGAAGTCTTACGTAAGGCGAAGCTCCGCGTAAACCCGCAGAAATTCGTCCTTGAGCAGGACCAGGTCGACTACCTGGGCTATACGGTGTCTGCCAACGGCGTCCGCCCTCCATCACGCAAAGTCCAGGATATCTAGGACTTCCCAAGACCAAGCAACTCCTCCGAGCTCCGACACTTTCTAGGCATGATTAACTTTTACAGGCGTTGTATACCCAAAGCTGCTCGTGCCATGGCTCCCCTCAATGACTTATTGAAGGACCTACCACCCAGGAGTAAAAAGGCTTCGCTCGCCTGGACGCTTGAAGCCGACACCGCCTTCCAACAGTGCAAGGAGGCACTGGCAAGAGCCGCTACGACAACGTTCCTGTGCAGGCCAAATGCTCCGGTCACCTTGAGGACCGACGCATCTGACACCGTCATCGGAGCAGCCCTAGAGCAGGAATACCCGCGTGGCACCTGGAGCAGGTCACTCGGTTTCTTTTCGAGGAAGCTTTCCGAGACCGAGAAGAGATATGCGGCCTAGGACAAGGAGCTCCTTGCTATCTACACCTCAATCAAGGTCTTCAAACGAGTGCTTGAAGGACGCCCATTTACAGTCTGCACGGACCATAAGCCACTCATCTTCGCAAGACGCCAGCGCTCCGCCAAAGCCTCAGCGAGACAGGCTCGGCAGCTCGACTACATCCTGCAAGACCAGGTAACTCTTGCTCGTGTCAAAGGAGAGGACAACATGGTGGCCGATGCCCTTTCGCGCATCAACGCCGTATCCATGTCCTGGAGATCCAGGTTGTAGCCAACGCCCAAGCCGAGGATGACGAACTCCATCATCTGCTGGAGGACCCTCATCTCGACCTGCAGCCGCTCACCATCGATGGTCATCGCATTTTTTGCAACCTCTCCACGGAAAACCTGAAGCCGTACTTACCTGAGAGTCTCCGCAAGACAGCGTTCGATTCTCCACAACCTGGCGCATCCCAGCGTCAGAGCAACGATCCGCCTTATCTCAGAAAA
Organism: Copidosoma floridanum; assembly: GCF_000648655.2. The sequence continues at coordinate 114,256 of NW_019379645.1, forward strand.
ATTCATGTGGCCCAAAATGCGTAAAGACGCTACACGCTGGGCCCAGCAGTGCGATCCCTGTCAGCGTGCCAAGGTCAACCCACCTGAAAAAGAAAGACGGAATTCCATGTGTGATTACTTCTGTAATACCTTCAGGAAAGCCATGTGGCATTACATATGGTTTTACGTAAGGCATTACATAAGGGGTTTTAGCTTGGTAATGCCATATGTAATTCCATTTGAAAAAACACATAGAATTACAAATTAGAAAAAAGAAAAAAATTTTATCATCTAGAAATAACTGCAGAATACTGTAATGCGTCGTTTACTGTGAACAATTAGTGTTACTATTTGGATGATAACTCGAAAACAAAAGGATTCAAGTTATATTTCAGGAATAAAAAAAAAAAATAATAAAAATAAAATTTTTTTCTATAGAAGTAAAATCAGCTGAACCCCCTTCTTTTGGAGTTATCATCCCGATGGTAAGATAAATTGTTAACAGCAAATAACTTATTATGGTATTTAGCAGTTATTTCTAGATGATAGCAATTATTTCTTTTTCCAATTGATAATTCCATGTGTTTTTCCATATAGAATTACATATGGCATCACCAAGCTAAAACCCTTTATGTAATGCCATATGTAAAACCACGTGTAATGCCATATGGCTTTCCTGAAAGTTTTACAGAAGTAATTCTACATAGAATTCCGACATTTTTTTTCAGGTGGGAACCGACATAATCGGTCAGCTCTAGGCGATTTTAACACGCCAGATGTCCGCTTCGACCATATTCACGTCGACCTGGTTAAGCTTCCTCTCTCCAGAGGATTCCAATACTGCCTGACCATCACAGACAGGTTCTCCAGATGGCCTGCGTACCCATACCCGAATCAACAGGCCCCGACTGTCGCCAAGGCTCTCTACAACGAATGGATCGCTTGTTTTGGGACGCCGCTCACTATCACCTCTGACCAAGGTGCCCAATTCGAGTCAGCTCTTTTCACCAAACTCGCCAAGATGATTGGTTCGCGCCGCATCAGGACGACACCCTACCACCCACAATCTAACAGGATGGTAGAGAGCTTTCACCGAACTTTCAAGGCGGGACTGATTTGCAACCCAGACGTCCCTTGGCCAGATGCACTGCCTTCAGTCATTCTTGGTTTGCGCACCACTTTCAAGGAAGACCTCCAAGCATCACCAGCCGAGATGCTATATGGTACAACGCTGAGGGTGCCAGGCGAGTTCTTCACTGTGCAGAGCAACCCAACTGCTAAACTACCCTCTTTCGTCCAAGGCCTTATAGGCTTAGCTACGCCGCCTTACACAGGCTATAAAACCTGTGCAGGACTCCAGGCACTTACCGCCACAAAAGCCGTTCGTATTCAGCGACCTTTAGGTGGCCATGAAGAGAGCGTAGCTCTTCCTCACTCTCGTCCCGCGTTTCGACCAGCTACAACGTAGGCACGCGCCTTGCTCACGGTCAACGCTTCGAGACGTTTCCAACGTTATACCCTTTCTCTACACAATGATTTGTTTTTGTAAAAATGAATTGTAAGTTTTAATACGTGGCGAGTTCTTTCTTCCACGACCTGGCATTCTACCTCCGGCATCCTTGAGCACCGGGGACAATCTCACTCATGACTTCCCCAAACATATACTTACCGTAACTCGTACTGCAGTGTGTAGTATTCTACAACAGTACAGTAAATATGTTATTATACATATATACATGTATACATAAATCCTGGCTAGGCCTTGGGGTGTGTTCCAGTAACGCTCTCCGACAACTTAATTATGTCTTACGATATCTTGCGTCATGTTTAAGTTGTCGGTAAGTTGTCGGAGAGCGCTACCGGAACACACGGTTGATCATAGCCTGTGGTCAAACTCATTCCTGATTCATGATCGGAAATCGTACGTAGGCTATAACGGGGGCCTAGCTAGGCATAATGCACTACTAGCTAGGCCCCCGTTACAGCCAAGGTGCGATTTCCGATTAAGTTAGGACGTGTGATAAACTCTATATTTAAGAATGCCCAGGCCTTGGCATCCATAAACATATAAGGAATACAGACTGCTCGTTCTTACATACGGCGCTGAAGCACAAGTAGGAGACACAACACCGAACGTGGGTACCTGTCTCTTTCGCACATTGCCTCAGGCGGTAACGTGAAAGAGAAGCTGATACCCTCGTTCAATGTTGTGTCTCTTTCTACTTGTGCTTCAGCGCCGTACAGGCGTAAGAACGAGCAGTCTATATTTCTTGTATGTCTGTGTCTATACTGGCATCGATGTAAAGGTTGCCTGGCTAGGCCCTGGTCTTAACCTCCGGATCACATCCTTGCCGGGTCAATGTTCACTCCACCATTCCCCCATCCGGACAATTCTTTAAACTGAGTAGTGCGTTTATTTCCCAATCAAAAAAGTCACAAGTATTAATTAGGTGATGTAAACAGTCTCTGCAACGTATATTTAAAAAAGATGCTTAGTAATACTAAACTAAGAGTACGGAAAAAAATTCAAAAAACAATACATTAAATGGTTTTTACAATGATAACATGACATATGTACATAGGTTTTAGCTATTCACGGTTATCGACAATCAGATGAAATATTTAGTGCAAAGCTAGGCTCATTGAGGAAAAGTTTCAAAAGAGAAATAGAATTTACATTTGTAAGGGCACCTCATAAGGTTTCTCCTGTGAAAAACTGTGACAATGAGATAGAAAATGTCAATAACGCTCAACGTAATGTGTTTTTTGGTTTAAAAAAATTTTATATAAATCAAATTCTATGCCAACATACAGCGTTTTAAGGAAATGTTGAGCCGTTTTTAATCAATTCACGTTCTCAATATTAATTACAGAATATGGTTGGTGGTTTAATACAGAAGACAGAGTATTTCAAGCAATTGTACCTAGTAACTTATCAGTTGGTTTTGAAGATAGTATTCAGTTAATTAAAAATATCTTTAAAGAAAAAGGACCATTTGATGGCCTAATAGGTTTTTCTCAAGGAGGATCATTTGTATCTCTACTATGTGTAATGCAACAGAGAAATAGTATGTTAAATTTTGTTTGTAAAATTTCTCATGAAATTATTCGTAGAAAGAATACTATTGTAATAATAACCCTTCTAGTCTACTATTTATTGCTTTATTACTTTCAGTTCTCCCAATTAAGTTTAATTTTGCTATTATTATTTCTGGTTTTAAATCGCTTTGCAAGCCACACGAACTATACTACTCTGAAAACTTGACGTTACCAATATTACACGTTTATGGAGCTAATGACAAAGTCATTCCAACAAGTTGGTGTCTACTACTGTTTATGAAAATTAAAAAACTATTACATAATAACATTTATCTTTTACAGATATGTCTGAAGACTTGAATAATATGTTTGAGAATAAGGACACTTTTATACATGAAGGAGGACATTTTGTACCAGGAAAAAAACAAATTTTTAATGAGTTTATTACAAGAATGTTAGAGATAAAGAAGGGAAATCAATGACATGAATAATATAAATTTAGTATCAATGCTTTTTATTTAATTGTACACAGTAAACGAATGAATAATTTAGTTTACAATATAATATCTAGTAAGTATTCAGTTGTTTAATTAAATAATTGTAAAAAAAAGGCAAAAATCAATGCACAAAATAATTTTCAAAAATTTTAGTACCAAGCGATGAAAAAAATTGTTATAAATTACTAATTTCTTAAAGAAGTCTTCATGAATTAAGGTTAACTAAATTTAAAATTTAAATTGTTCATAATGATGTGTTGATTATTCTAATACCTTGTGACAATATTTTATACTGTTACTTTATTTGAGTTTAGGCTTGTATGTTCCAATGTTAAAACATTAAAAAAAAACATTTAAAATACTTGAAAATGTAACAAAAACATTTTACAAAAGTTAAGATTAACAAGTTAAACCAAACCTGTACATGCTTACACATTTGCAAAGTTTACAAAATTGTACAATTTCTCATATCCATTTTACTTATAGAGGTAAAGGTCACAAATGTCATAAAAACGAGTAAATGTTGTCAAGGTAAGTCTTACAAATAATATTAATATAAAATATCTGTTTACTTACTCTTCGATATATAAGCACAGTTAGTTTAAAAACATTATATCTGTTAAGCTTGACATGACTGATTTTGATCTTATAATTTTCTTTCTTAAATAGTTTGGTACATATTAGCACTTATTACTAATAAATGGATTATTATACACTTTTTAACATAAACCATTGTAAAATATCCATTTTCAAACATCAGCAGTGTATCTTGAAGTCTTGAAACTATTAGATAAATTACACAGGAAAATTCATAACATGACTTCACTTTTGTCCAATATCCTCATGGTGTTTGCTCTTGTCCATTGGTTTCTTGCGTTTTCATAACTTCAGGAAGGTCAGGAGGTATGGAAAATGGAGTCATTTCCAATTGTTCGAATTGCCCATTATCTTGACGCAGAGCTAATCCAATCAATGCTGGACACTGAGCTTTTGCAGTTGATGATAACAGTCCATAATCAGATAGATATTTATTGTCCGACATGACAACATTGTCTTTATTGAATAGTTGTTGATTAACAATAGGAATTTTTAATATCCCTAGAAAAAATTTTAAACTAAGTAAGATACCTTTATTATCTTGGCATCATTTAGTAAATGGATAAATGAAATGATATTACAACAAAACCATAAAATGGGTTTCTCGTTAGATAACTTTGTTATATAAAAGAAACATACATTAAAGAAAATCATCTTAATTGTCTTTGGTTACTATTTTAGTGAAAATCATAATGTCTTGGTAAGAAGTAACAAAAAATTACCTTCAATGATTTTTTTTAATTCCAAAACTGTTGTGTTTTCCTTAGCATCTGTGAAAATTGTCATTTTTTTTCGCCGAATCATCAAAAAAACATCCTAAAATGATGAACATGAATTAACCTTGACGATGACACTTGCGACACAATTGATTTGTCTTGAAATACAAGGATTATCTTGCGTGATTATAAGGTGGAAGTTGGAAAACTTACCATTTTTATTTTCAAAGTTATCTTACTTTGTATAAAAATTTATCAGGACTAAAATACTTAAATAAATGTTACAGCTACGTGATGTGGAGATCCGTTGACCATTGCAAACAGAGGTGGCAAGATTGAGGACATGAGGACTAGCAAACTAGCATCAGGGATGCCTGATGGTCTGACGGAGCCAATGGCATAGACATATAAAAAGTAGACTGCTCATTTTTGTGTACGTTGTACGGCAGAGATACCCACGTTCGATGTTGTATCTTCTTCTACTTGTGCTTTAGAGTCTTCCTTCAGACCAACAACGAGCAGTCTACATTTCTTATATGTCTATGGTTGTAATAGTAAGGGTGCCTGTACATGGAAGACCTGCTGTTTGAAGTTGCCAAACAGAGACTTGTGAAGTTGGCGCCCGTAAATATTAAATATTAATATTTTGCATCCATTTAGGGTTTAAACGATTCCTCCTTACTTGCGAATTTATTCTTCATTTGAATTTTTATTTGCGGATCAATAGTTTGCGAGATATTTGCAAAATAAAAAGTCGAAAATGGGCGCGGCGCTGAAGTATAAAAAACTGTTTTAAGTGCTAAATTGGGTTAAAATATAATTCTACCTGTACGATTCGATTCCTCCTCATTTGCGGATTATGGAGGTATATGAATTAATGTAATTAAATGTCACAAAGTTTGTAAATGATGAATTTAATTATTGAGTGAGAGAATCTAGTAACTAACAATTATTACTTGTGTGCTTAGCTGTGGCTTATCTTGGGATGATTATAGCTGCATACTGCTACTTTTTAGTTGTGTTGTTATTTGTTTCTTGAATAACAACAAATATTAAAATTTCGCGCGTAATGAATAAATATCAGTCCACAGTATTTGCCACAATAGGGAGCCTGTACATGGATGTCTGAATGTCCTAAGACTGTAAGCCAAACCTATGGCGAGTGATTCAATTCGAACTAACGTTAACTGAATATTGATATAAATTGTTTTAAACAAGATAATAGGCGTCCTGTTTGTAACAAAACTATGTTACGTGATTGCATTATAATATTGGAAAGATATTTAGCCACCAAAACTAAAAAAAAATTTGCTAACGCTGAGTCGTTAAAAACAGAGGTTATGTTGACAAAATTATTGTATTAACTTGAATTGTAGAAATTTTCCATTGGATGCCTTAAAGGCGTTCTAACCTTATAATGTCATCACGTTACATAGTTTTATTATGAATAAAGTGTCTATTTCCTTGTTTAAAACAAATTATTTCGGTATTCAGTTAACATCAGTTTGAATTAAATCAACCGCCATAGGTGTGGCTTACTGGCTTAAGACTGTAAGACGCCCATGTACAGGCACTCATAGTTTCCAGATATTAGACTCCTTACAGCGGGTTCTACAAAATATTTATCGGAACAGAAAACTTTAGTAGGTATTAAGCTATTAATTATCAGTTACAAGTTATTCAGCCTTCGGGTCAATACACACACACACACATACATTACATACTTCAAGCTCAAAGAAAAATTTATTTGTCAATAGGTACAGATTTTTCATCTTAAGAATCTAATATCTGGAATCTGTTGTGGCAAATACTGTGGACTGATATTTATTCATTACGCGCGAAATTTTAATATTTGTTGTTATTCAAGAAACAAATAACAACACAACTAAAAAGTAGCAGTATGCAGCTATAATCATCCCAAGATAAGCCACAGCTAAGCACACAAGTAATAATTGTTAGTTACTAGATTCTCTCACTCAATAATTAAATTCATCATTTACAAACTTTGTGACATTTAATTACATTAATTTATATACCTCCGTAATCCGCAAATGAGGAATAATCGAATCGTACAGGTAGAATTGGATTTTAACCCAATTTAGCACTTAAAACAAAGTTTTTTATACTTCAGCGCCGCGCCCATTTTCGACTTTTTATTTTGCAAATATCTCGCAAACTATTGATCCGCAAATAAAAATTCAAATGGAGGATAAATCCGCAAGTAAGGAGGAATCGTTTAAACCCTAAATGGATGCAAAATATTAATATTTAATATTTACGGGCGCCAACTTCTCAAGTCTGGCAACTTCCCGTCAAAACTCTCTGGTCTCATGAGAGTGAGAGAGAGAGGTTCATCACGTGACCACATTTAACCTCTCTCTCACTCTCATGAGACCAGAGAGTTTTGAGTTTTGACTGGAAGTTGCCAAACAGCAGGTCTCCCATATACAGACACCCTAACTTGTTTTGTAATCGTGGCAGGACCGTCTTTTTTTTGCACAAGGTACCTTGGGAGAGCTAATAATTTTTTAAACATCTATTTCCCGGTCACTCTTCCGCTTATTATTGATATTTCGTTGACATACTTATATGATAAAGATAATTGTGAAAGAAAAATACGAATAATCATTTACATAAGCACACCACAGGGGCCCCTCAGTTGATACGACAGCCAACGCTCAAGCCTCCTTAAAATGCAAAAAAATTATTTATTCTGGTCAACCAGCTTTGTTAGTGTATTTTTTGAATTTTTTTCACTGCGATGTTCTAGTAGCCAGCTTCGGGAGGGCGCGGAGGTCGGCGTGCATCCATAGCCTTTTACTGGTCGAAAAAAAGGGTTATTGGTAAAAAAAGGTGGGAAATATTAAAAAAGATATTTCAGGGTGGAACTTTAATATCCTTGAACAAGTTCATTCGTATAATTACGATTGAACTCCACTAAAGCTCGTTTAATCATCAATTATATTTCATTTCTTATTCGAGGATATTTACTTTATGTAGATGTTTGGAGATTCCGAAAAAAAGGAACGTAAAGTTTTTATTTTTTTGACGAGCTCGATTCTATCAATATTTATCCACATGATTACAAAATGGTCAAGAGAAAGCTAAAAAATAAGCTATAATCAAATAATTACACATTAATGCATATTCTTACATTCCTTGATCACTGAAAATAGAATAACTTTAATAAAAGACGGAATTTAAAATTAATTTAGGTACACTTAAATACAGCTCTGGCGCTCGCTTTCTATTTCCTGTATCTATCAGGCTGGGATTGATGGTAGTGACTCCTTGCTGGATACGGCTTGTATCAGGGACTTGAACTACGAGAAGATCATCTAAACGTCTTCCTTCTATAAGAAGAATTTTTTCTCAACTCTTCTCTGACCTGAAAACTTCCAGAAGTTTGTTGGTTCTGATCTACTTGCCTCAACGGTGGTTATGGGCTGGGCTGCAGCTCCTTAGCCACTTTGTCCATGGCCCTAGCATTTTCTATCACGGCCGTAATATTATTTCCGAAAAGTAAAACTGAGGGTTTTGTGACCCTAAGTACTTTCTGGATTCATTTTTCATATTGATTTGGTATACACAGCTTTCTGGACTCCTCTAGCTAGTTGGTAAAAAAGTTCCGCTGGTACCTTGATGGTATTGGCAACATTCGTCAGAACTGTGGTCCTTCCGGGACTAGGTTGTATGTCACACATGATCTGTGTGAATGCCATAGCGGCAGCTGATAGTGTCATTTCGGCTAGCCTCTGTTTTTCCTGATCATGCTTGTCTTTTGCTAAGATCCTCATAAAATTCCTTGCCTGCAAGTCAGAGCTGATTTCATCATTCATTTAAGGTGGTTCCAAATTCACTTTACCCCTGAGAGAAATATTCAGCGAGAGCTCCTCTTCTGGTAAACCAACTCTTATCTACTCCCTCAGTTTATTGACTAATTTTTTATCAAAATCTAGCTCTCATCCCTCCTCCAATTCCGTTGCATACATTTCCAGAAACCTTGAGTGATCCTCTTCTTCACCAGGATCATCCGAATATTCAGAATAGTTTCCTTGGCTACTCCTTTGACCCATCTCAGGAGGCTCTGTTACACGTTAACCAAAAAAAAAAGATCCCTCAATAGGCAAATGAGTGAGGTTATATGCCACTCTACGCGACGTTTCAATGGGCAGATCATGCGATATGTTGTTTCCCATACGGGGTATGTGTGTTGAATCTTGGTTCGACCAGAGGAAGACATGCGGGGGCATGTTAGAGGCCATGGTCGTTGCAGAATAGCACCAGGTAGTTTATTGAACACCTGAGGGTATTGCGACACTAAGGCGCCTATGTAAATAAGCTGCAGGGCAGCAATAAACCCATTGGCATAAATACCAGAAAAAGAACACACGGCGATGTGCAAAAAACTCTGCGAATAGAGCCACATACTTAAGGACGTTGCCCTGGATCTTTTCGTCTTGACCAGTTACCTGTATTATCGACGTAGAATCGAAACTTGGCAACACCGCCGGCTGTTCTTAAGTATACTTATATATGGGGTAAGAGAATATATACTAGATATAGCTGATCGCTGTTTATTATTAGGTATTAGTATTAAAGTCAAGTGTCATGCCTCTCGAAAGATACCATTGGAAAGGAAAATATGTGTTCAAAAAGGTTTACGAACACATGTTGCAGGGATCAGAGAACGGTAGTAACATTTTTACCTTTAAAAGGTGTACTTTCAAAAAAAATGATGCAAAGATTGGCCGAGTCAAATTTCAGTTATCAAAATTTAATCGATGCCTATAAAAATGGCTCAGAATGTGCGACTCACCTTTTAGAAGGCAGAGTAAATGGATCAGCAACAACTATTAAAAAAAGACTGATTCTCGAGAATATTCTCAATCACTTACTGTCAGTCACAAAAGTACAAAATTAGATTATTACTGAAGTTATATCATTACATGCGTAATTTTGAATGTGATATTAGAGTTGTATAAACATGTTGAGAAATAAAAGTGTTTGTCGCATTGGGGGCCGTCCATTAATTACGTAAACACATTTTTTCTTAATTTTGACCCCCCCACCCCCTACGTAAACTACAATAATATTTTGAAACCCCCCCACCCCTTATAGTAAACATAATAAAGGTAAATATAATCAAAACTTGAATAAAAAAGTAAGAAAAATATTTAAATTAATGAGTTAATTTATTTATTCACTTCGTAAAGCTTACAAATATAATAATAAAATGTAATATTACAAAAGGGTGGTAAGTTTACAACGACGCTTGTAATACCAGAGTACGACTGATGTTTCGGCAGTACTTTTACAAATAGGTACAGTAGTGACTTTACAATATCGTTTGTAAAATTACGGTGCGCTTGTATAAGTACAACTGCAGTAGTAAAAACTAACACTTGAATAGTAAGTTTACTAATCATAGAGGGCGTGACTTACACCTTCTGTAGTATTTTTTGAAATGAAATTGTAAATGGATAAATAAATTCAGTCTACAGTGAGAATAAAGAACGAAATTTTATTACGATTAACAACAATCTGAAAATTGTTTTACAATTTTTCGGGAAAAGGGTTACAAATCGTTATGAAAAATATATATATTTTTTTTTTCTTCTGAATCNGTTAACTACACGTGCTGGAGTTTTCTTGGCAACTCTTTTTACTCTTTGACCAGGATGGACTTCTTTTTTATGGCTTTGTACATTTTTTATACTCGCAAAGTATAAATGACAAAAAGGGCATATTCTGTCCAATAAATTCTCTGTAAGAGTTTGACAATGGTAGTCATAAGGTAAAATAGGATGGTTTGTACGATCTTCCCAAGATAAATTGATGCTCAATCTTTGAAAAAGACCGTGAAAAGAAGCACTTTTCGAATCTTTCAGTGGATCTGCTAGAGTGAAGCGCCCATTTTCTTGACGCTTGCATAGTAATGGCGGAGGAAAGAATCTGTCCTTTAAAATCATATTAATATCACTCCTGAAGTCAGAACAGCAATTCCTATCATCGCACTTCACAATCTGTAATATAAAGTTATTACTCATGGATTATAATTGAAATATTTCTTTCATTTTTATATGAAAAATAAACAAACCTGTAAAAAGTATTGCGATTCAAACACATGTTTTTGGTGCCAGGAGTAGTTGACTTCAGGAGTAGATGGTAAAACTTCATCAGGATTTATATATTTTGCTAAGACTGGGTACTTATCAATCGCCATCTCACTCCAAATTTCTTCGAGAGTTTCGCCAGCTTTTGAAAAGTTTTTCAATTCAAGTTCTTCATCTTCGCATTTTTTTTTTTTTGCATTCAAATGATTTCCATAAAAATTATGAGGTAACATGACGCCACTGAGTGCTCGGCTTAACGGAGCCATGCGCCTCTCAACTCTGTTAAAGGCACTACGGCCGGGAGCATTGGTCATAACAAATAGGGCATCAAGCCCATACTTTTTAAAATGCTGAATAGCAAAAGCTATTGTTTTGTGATACCTAAAACATAAAATTAGAAAAACATGTGTAATAATCATTTGAAATTATACCAATATCTAGTCATTTTTTATCAAATTTCAATGCCAAACAAGTTTCAATATCTAGTCAAAGTAAGTTCAAATGTAAAATGAAATGTACTTTAATTATTTGATGAAATGTGACTAATTAAATGTTCATATTTACCTCGGATTTTCATCTGGACCTCCGTCGACAGATATAATAAGAACTGGTTTAATTTCATTATTTATGCGACAAATCTCATCGAAATTACTTAATTGAAGTAAGTTATCTATGTCATTTGCATGAGTTGCTGCTGTCGAACTCGAGTGCTTACCACTTCTGATACAAATGTAAGTCGGACCACTGTAAGAAACAGCTTCAAGAGATCCATAGTTATCGGATTTGATGTTCATACCAGCATACACTGACGGAATCAGAGTATATTTATTTGCGACAACCCAATCGTGATCAGGCAATTTTATCCTGTACTCCACGTGCATAAGTCTTAGTGATTGTTTACTAGTTGCAGTAATTCCAATTTTCACTCTGGCTTTATCATCCTGTGATATGTAAGCAACTTGTTTTGGTCCCAACATAGAAGCCAAGGAATCTACCATTTTTATTGTTGCTGTACAAAATTTACCATCTGGGTGGTTTGTGTGTAAATCGTTTTGAGGTTTACAAAGGCGTACAGGCACGGTTTTTACATGCCGTTGGCCTTCTATTGAACTCGATCGTTTCGGAAGTAATCTGAGATATACTGCACTCTTGCTTATGTGGATATCTTTTTCATTCAATTTATTTGTTAAATCTTGTAAAGACGAGTAGCTCCTGATTTCTTCTGTTTGTCGTCGTTCATCAGCAGCACTGTTGATAATAGCAATATCGCAAATTGTTTGTGAAAGTTCTGGATAATCTGATTCTTTCCTAGGTCGCCCGACTACAGCTTGTACGTTTCCATCTTTATTACTTTCAGTTGATTCATTTAGGGTTGACAGTTTCTTTTTCTTTTCCTTTAGTCTAAATTTTTTTTGATACTCTGTCATTTTAACTTTTCGATTCAATAACTTTTCACTTTTTTTTAGTTCTATTCTAGCCTTTTTTATATCTTTTTCCACCTCATCTCCAACCAAGTTTGAATCCTTCATCATAGTCAAAGATGCAATTTGACTTTCAAACGCATTTATCTTCAGTTGTGATTCGTTTTGCGAAGGAGTGCTATATTTTCTCTTCAAGTTAATTTTTTTTTCTACCACTTTTTCAACCGATTGTTTTACCTCATCATTATTCTGAATAGTACCTCTTACTTCTGAGCACTTCTGATTACTATCTTGTCTTTCAACTTGAGTTTTGTCAGGCAAGATTTTTTCTTCGTCAATATTGCCAGAACGTGTTGACGTACTTTCAGGTGTTTTTGAAATCTAAAAATTTAAACCGTAAGGATTAGAAATTGTTTTGATATAATATAGATAGATCTGTCTAAACACCACCCTCGCGTATGCGAACAACGCGTGGAAAATTATTCGCGTGTTTTTCCACCTGCTGTTTGCGTACGCAAAGGTTGCGTTTAGACCGACAAAATAGATATGATATAATTTCGAAAAATATTATTTATGCAATAAAATCAATATACTTTTTATTATTAAGCTTTAGTTATAGATTTAAACAGTATTCAGAAAATTCGAATGTAAATAAACGAACAAACATAGCCTCTACAATCCATGCATATTTAAATTATATTTTGTAAGACTGCTTATATAAATTAAAACCATTAAAAACTGTATACGTCTTCTTTTGGTTTTCTTCCTTTGACACATTAGGATATGCTCGCAAATGAGCTTCATAAAATCTTTGGTACAAATCACCTCGCTTACTCGACATTTTCACTCTGACAATAAATTAGGAAATGATGCACAAATCTGTTGTATCCCGCTCTGAGCAAAAGTCTCAAGTATGTACTGTACATGTTACTTTTCATTGTCGATAAGGTAGAACGAATACTTGCCGGGTGTCAATTGATCTTACGATGAAACCTTGTATTAGAAATATGAATCGCGGGAAAGACAAAATCATTTATGTCGAACGTCTGATGATTACGTAAAATAATTCGAATGCCCTCCCCCGTACGTCATCTATTATAAACAAATAACATACTCCCCCCCCAAGGTGTTTACGTAATTAATGGACGGCCCCTTAGTGATGTATACCAATTTAATTTAATGTTAAATTAGTGACTAGAACCATTCTTAATAATCATCGGCTAGAATACCAAAATATCCTTAACAGCTTTGCACTACATGATTAGTATATTTTAAAATATGACATCTTTTAAACGACACATAACAAGTTCATGTTAAGTGCATTTTTTAACTGACTCGTTTTCGTAAATTCGCCTAATAAAGGGGTTTGAAATTTTGAGAGAAGATGCCTTATACCTTTAATAACCATCCCTCCAAGTTTCACTGTAATTTAAAGTAAATGGANTAATAACTTGCTGTAGATTCAGTATCGCACATGAGGTACATTTGAATGTGCCGCCAATGTCCCGCTCTCTCCTTCGTTTTCTCTAAGATACGGTGTTGCCACGTTAACCTTCAAACATCTTTTTTCGTTACTATTTTCATTGATATCTTAATAAAAAGCATTATAACATGGCTCCAAACTTTGAGGGTGGAATCATAAAATATTTTTTTAATTATTAACAAAATATTTCTCACTTGTGTTATTTCTAACAGGTTTTATAAGGTTATTTCAACCGCTGTCCCATAAAAACAGTGTTAAACTGCTTATCATAGATCGCATATTTCTCTTTTGTTAGTAATATAAGGTATGCCCAAAAAACTTGTGTGAGTTCAGAATGGTTTAATCTATCATACTTTCAAGTTTCGTCAAGTTCTGTAATCATTTTCATAAACAGGGCAACGTCCTTAAGATCACTTGTACCTGCGTGGTTTTCATAGAGATTCTCTATGGTTGTTTTATCAAATACCTATACTAGAGGCAAACTATACGTATGTATTTTGTATATAGCATGATATGTACCGATGGCATTTCCCGAGAACCGCGTGTAGAGTGATTTTTTCTGACGCGAACCCCGTTGGAATTAATTTTTTAGGGTAAATAGCTTTTAAATGGGAGCCGATTGAATATACGTTCCAAACTACCTCTAAATGGGGTTGGAAGGCTATAGCACGCCCGCATGAACTCGCGACGTTGCCACATTGTCTTTGGAGCTTAGTCGGTAAGCAGTGAGAGCTATATATCCATGTGCGCACGCAAGAGCGTCAGCTACTGCTGGTAACTTGAAGGTTGGATGTAAAAAGGTAAATATTGGGTGTTTTCCGCAATCGTCACCAGCAAGTAATTTAAATTTGCGCTCTACGTTACCGTCAAGTCGGTAAGTCAACTACCTTGAATTAACTGGCGCTCTGTTCCGTAATCTGGCCAGTTAAAATAGCAGACGACAGTCAACAGCGATGAAATCTTCACTTTTTTCTCGACTTTCACGTCGTCTGCTGTTTTAACTGGCCAGATTACGGAATAGAGCGCCAGTTTAATTCAAGGTAGTTGACTTACCGACCTGACGATAACGTAGAGCGCAAATTTAAATTACTTGCTGGTGACGATTCCGGAAAATACCCATTGTCTGCTCCTTATGTTGTCACTTGTTTGTTCACGCGCTTACTAGTAATGTACCGATAAAAAAAATAGTACCGATCGTGAGGCGCGAAATTCAAATAAGGTCCAAGAACACAAACATCTATCACCTGATGACCCGGGGTGGTTATTGGCACCTCTGTTAAATAAATAATTATTAATAACGCAAGCACCTATCACCTGATAACCCGGGGCACTTATTGCGAATCTAGCAAATAAATAATTATCAATAACTAAGTAAAGTACCTATTTTCTGATGACCCAGGACACTTATTGGCCACACTATTGAATAATAAAAAGATAATTGATAAAATGTATGTAAACAATTCAAAATTTTGATTAATTATCTACTACGACAAAGATCTTTTTAATTGGCGCACTTGTCATTGATTGATGATTTATTATTTAATAGTGGCCAGTAAGCGCCCTGTGTCTTTGGGTGATAGGCGCTTGTGTTAATAATTAATACTTTATTATTTAATAGAGAGGCCAGTAAGCGCCCCGGGTCATTGGGTGATAGGCGCTTGTGTTAATAATCAATAATTTATTATTTAATAGAGTGGCCAGTAAGCACCCCAGGTCATTGGGTGATAGGCGCTTGTGTTAATAATCAATACTTTATTATTTAATAGAGAGGCCAGTAAGCGCCCCGGGTCATTGGGTGATAGGCGCTTGTGTTAATAATCAATACTTTATTATTTAATAGAGAGGCCAGTTAGCGCCTCGAGTCATTGAGTGATAGGCACTTGTACTATTAATATTACAATTTTTAATTTCCGCGTGTCTTTGGCAATGCCCCTTCAACTGCTGTGCTGTCTGCTCGACGGAACATTCTCCCTAGATCTAATAGCTATATATACGATCTAGGGGAAAAGTTCCGATAGCGCTTGTGTTTTTTATTAATAATTATTTATTTGATAGAGTGGTCAGTAAGCGCCCCGAGTCATTTGGTGATAGGCACTTGTGTTATTCATTAACAATTATTTATTTAACAGAGTGGACAGTAAGCACCCTAGGTTATCGGGTGATAGGTGCTTGTGTTATTGGACCTTATTTGAATTTTGCGCCTCACGTTCGGTACTTTTTTTTTCATCTAATGATTTCCCACGTCAGAGAGGTTAGGTCCTAGAGAATTCCCAAGTCTGTCCGGAACTATATAATTATATATAAACGAATAAAATGGAAATTAGTCATTAATGCATTTTCCTCCATTCTGTTTTATCCCATGTCGTTTCCTCATGATAATCAAAACATGATGTCAACAACATTGCTAAGAAATATATTAGAATTTAATAACATGAAAAAAATAGCCTATAGAACTCACGAAAGTCTAAAGTATGCCAAAAGTCGCAAGAGGGCAAATTGGAAGGAATACTTTAAATGCATCTAAAGAATACAATTTTAGGCGTCAAGAATATGTAATGCAGAAAATTTATCGAGATGAAAATAGCAGCATCAACATCGACTAATAAAGAAATTATTAAGTAAGAGATCAGTTTTTTATTATAAGTAACCCTAACAGTGATCTCTTAAATCTTTCTAACTTTTGAATAAGTAGAATATGTATTTTTATTTTTGTGGCGTTAAAAAATGTTGGTATTAAGCTTCAGACTTTGTTGCTCTGGTAACAAAGTTGTGACATAAGAGGAAGAATTTTTTTAATTATATATTTTTCGTGAGTTTTCAATATTTGCAGCTTCAAAAAATAGCCCTTTCCGTAGATTATACGGGAGAAATTGCAATTCAACGGCCCTTCAAGGCCAAAGATTGTTTTATGGCATATCAAACGCACGGTAATTTTTAGCATAATTATATTTTCCTCACTTTTTACAGCTTGTTATTTGACAAAGTAAACTGTACTTTGAATAAATATATTTTTCATAAGGGGCCGTTCATATATTACGTCACGCTATTTTTGTCACTTTTTGGACCCCCACCCCCCTCTTTTCACGCTTTGTCACGCAGGTCTTGTACCCCCCTCCCCCCTTGTCACGTATCATTAACATTATAATATTTTTTTTAGTAGTTATTATTTTTAAAGTCATTATTTTTCGAGTCATCTTGTGGAGAAGTTGATTTAATATTATACAGGTAAAGAGTTTCAAAATTAAATTCTCAATTTTTACAGAACACTTTTATTATTTATTAAATAATAGTAATTTTGAAATAACAGCTTTAGATAAATTCGTTTAAACTTGTACAATAAATCACAAACAAGCTTCAGACTCATTTCTGACTAGCTTTTACTAATAGCCTTTGGGGTTGGTTATAATCAAAGTACACTTATAAGTTAAAGTATGACTGTTCCTTATACTAGAAAAAAATCACTCATCTTGCCATGGACAGCTGATCCATTGTTTTAAATCCTCGATGATAGGGAGGGCTTTTTCTATTGGCTCTGAAATCTCGATTACCGAAGAGACATCCACTTCTTTTATCGGAAACCAAGCCGCTTCCTGTTTTCCGGCTTCTGTGGCATCTATGATACAGAGCAATTCATTGTTGCGTCGGGCACAAACTCGTTGAGGTCGTATAACGGGGGCTCGTAGAGAGAATTTTCCATGGAGAGCCTTATTATGAGCTATCAGTCTCGTTTTTGCAGCAAATTTAACGCCGCATACTTTGCAGGTTCGGCTTTCAAGGTGTCGTCGGACGGAACGACAGTACATGTCAAATGGCACCTGTACATGAATTTGATTTTCCGTGAGATGCGAAAAAAAAGTTATGATAATTTTTTAAAATATCAATTTAAAAAACAAAGTATTGCGGCTGCTTTTTATATGCATTTTGAAGGAGGAACAACGCTGTATGTACCTTTTTAAAGCCTTCAGAATCAGGCTGAGTCTGAAACGCCAACCGTGCTATATAAGCGGTAAGAAGGTTCCCTCGTCGCTATCTGAGTTCACAACTATTACGCCGGTCGAATTCTGATTCGCTCTGATGGGCACTGGAACAAAATTTTCGGGGAGCAAGGACCGTATGTTGGACCTTGGAGGAGAGCAACAGTCTTGTGATGAGCATTTCGAGACTTGACATGCGTACTGAGACTCTCGGACATGAATTGCGTACCAAGAAGAATCAACGTCAGCTGGATCTGGATATGTATCTGCTTCAACATAGCTCAAAACAACAGGATATCCATTTATGACGATTCCATTCCAAATCTCTGCAAGTGTCTCCCCTGCATGTCGAAAGTTACGTATTTCTAAGTCAGAATCGATAGTTTTTCCCGCAGCATCAAGATGACTTCCAAACTTATCGTGAGGCAGGATGACCCCAGCAAGTTCGCGGCTCAGAGGAGCCATTCGCCTCTCCACCCTATTCCTAGGCACTTCTTCCTGGGGCATTGGTCACCAAAAAAATTGCGTCAAGGTAATGTTTCTTAAAGGTTTCAATAGCGTGCCCAATCACTTTATTGTACCTCGGATTTTCATCTGGTCCACCGTCCGAAGTAATTATTACAACTGGTTTTACAAGACCAGTAGATGTTTTCGCAAACTTACTAAATTCGTGAAGTTCAAGCAATTTGTCAAAATCTGCCGCGTGACTACTTGCTGTTGCAGATGTATGCTTTGGACTTCGCACAGCGACGTATGTGGGGCCAGAATATCGCACATCATCTGGACACCCAAATCCGCCTTTCCGAATTTCCATAGCAGCGTATACAGATGGACATAACTTATGTTTCGAGGCTATAACATAATCGTGGTCTGGCAAACTGACCCTGTACTCTACGTGCATCAAAAGAGGAGCTTGTTTAGATGCAGCAGTCAGTCCTATTGGGACAAGAGCTTTATTATCCTGAGACATGAAGAAAACAGCATCTGGCCCTAAGAAAGATGCTACTCCTTCAATATACCGAACCGCTGCCTGAGCAAAATAAGTGTTTTCATGCATTTTTCGAGCGTCATTTTGTGCTCGCACCAATTGTACCGGGACGGTTGACACGTGTTGCTTACCTTCCGCTGTACGCGAGGACTTTGGCAAAAGTCGAAGGTATAGTGCAGATTTACTTAGAGTAAAGCCCTTTTTTTGCAATTCCTCATGCAGCTGTCCTAACGTTTTCACCGATCGAATCTTGTCTTCACGTCTGCGGTCATCGGCGGCGCTTCCATACATAGCCAACTCGATGATGACACGGTGAAGATCAGGCTGATCTGCTTCCAGAGGTGGTTTCCCGACGGATTGGTGAACTTTAAGTTTCTTGACGAATTCGGGATATTTTTCGGTTATCTCTTGAAGTGTATGCTTCCTGCTTTCTTGGGCTTTTTTTTGTCTCTCTGCTGCAAGTTCTTTTTGTTACAAAGCTCGTTTCTCAATATCAATATTCTGCTGACACTCATGTATTCGTTTTCTAAGATTTACTTCAGGTAGTAGACCGGAATTCTGAGCTCGCGTTAATGCATCTAATTTTTCCCTCAGTTCAACAATTTTCTTTCTGCTGGCATCTTGTGAGGGTGTATCACGTTTTTTCTCTGTTGATGTTTTTGAAGTGACTGTAGCTGGTGGAAGTTCTTCAGGATGATCATCAGACTTAACGTTGCCATCTGATAAGTTGCTGCCAGCAACAGAAACCTCTTTCAGCTAATGTAAAGGTTCAGGTTCGGCACCAGCCTGAGATCCACTGACTTTACTAGTACTAGACTCATTTCCCTACAATATAAATAATTTATAGGTATTAAAATACATGCATGTTCGGTCGCCGACGAAAGTATATTTACGCATTTTTATAGTAATGTTTAACCTGCCTAAAAAACGTTAAAGCCGTTCTCTTCTTTTCGGCATCAGCCTTCTTATAATCTTTAATTTTAGAGGTTATAGCATTCGCGAATTCTTTTTCGCATTTGTAAGTATTTTTTTTTTGTTTTCCATTCTTCATTAGCTTTTTGTTGCATAATAAAAAAGGTGAGGTTAGGGTGTGCCTTTCTGAAGGCCGTAAAAAAGTTTTGATAAAGTTTGTTTTTAAAATCCATTTTTTCCAGAGATTAAACTAAAAAGATTCAGTCAAGCCGCTACCACTAAGCTTTGTTGTGCAAGGAGCTATCAGTTTGATATGAGATTCTTACAACTTTAGTTGCCTCAGAAATAAAGCTACTAAGAACACGCAGTTCACACAACAAGATACGCAGTATAAACACACACACACACTTCTCTACGTCGATATTTTACTTGCCTATTCGACCGTATTATCTCTACGTTCGAACATTGTGATCTCTTTGACTTTAAGCTGCCGAACGAGTGACCAGTGTGACGACTCGAAAGGCTACTGCTTCTACTATCATCGCGTGCATGTACACGTATAGGCGTAAAGTATACATATATATTAAGTAGTAGAAAATCTGCCACAGACCAGCGCTCTCAAAAGTGACTGCCGAACTTGCGGGAAATTCAAATTGGCTATATGGAGCAAGACGCAAAACCCCAGATAACTCGACAACATTTCATACACCATAACTTGATAAATTAATCCTAAGCTATTTAACCCAATAACCCAACGCGCCAAAAAGCAGTATCAGAAGCTTTAATAATTAATAAAATACATTAAACAATAACGCAAGCGCCAATCCCCACACAACCCGGGGCACTTACTGGCCGCTTTGTTTATGAATTGAACAAATAAAATAACACAAGCTCCAATCACCAAATCACCCAGGGCGCGTACCGGCCAATTTGTTTATTAATTAAATGAATAAAATAACACAAGCGCCAATCACCACACGACCCGAAGTTCTTACTGGCCACTTTGTTAATTGATGAGATAAATAAAATAATGCAAGCGCAAATCCTCTCACAACCCAGAATGCTTACTGGCCGTTTTGTTTATTAATTTAATAAATAGAATAATGCAAGCGCCAATCACCACATGACCCGGGGCGCTTACTGGCCACTTTGTTAATTAATATGATAAATAAAATAACATAAGCGCCAATCACCACACAACCCGGGGCTCTCACTGGCCGCTTTGTTTATACATATAATAAATGAAATAACACAAGCCCCAATCACCACACACCCCGGGGCTTTACTGCCCAATTTGTTTGTTAATTAAATAAATAAAATAACACAAGCGCCAATCACCACATAATTTCGTGCGCTTACTGGCCGATTTGATTATTCATTAAATAAATAAAATAACACAAGGGCTAATCACCCTACAATCCGGGACGCTTACTGGCCACTCTGTTAGTTAATATAATGAATAAAATAAAACAAGCGCCAATCACCGCATAACCCGGGGTGCTTACTGGCCGCTCTGTTAATTAATATGATAAATTAAATAACACAAGCGCCAATCACCACACTACCCGGGGCGCTTACTGGCCACTTTGTTTGTTAATTAAATAAATAAAATAACACAAGCGCCAATCACCACATAACCCAGGGCGCTTACTGGCCGCTCTGTTAATTAATATAATAAATTAAATAACACAAGCGCCAATCACCACACTACCCGGGGCGCTTACTGGCCACTTTGTTTGTTAATTAAATAAATAAAATAACACAAGCGCCAATCACCACACAACCCGGGGCGCTTACTAGCCGCTTTGTTTATTAATTAAAAAAATAATTAACGCAAGTACCAATCACCACACAACCCGGGGCGCTTACTGGCCGCTTTGTTTATTAATTAAATAAATAAAATAACACAAGCGCCAATCCCCACACAACCCGGGGCGCTTACTAGCCGCTTTGTTTATTAATTGAAAAAATAATTGTTGCAAGTGCCAATCACCACACAACCCGGGGCGCTTACTAGCCGCTTTGTTTATTAATTAAAAAAATAATTAACGCAAGTACCAATCACCACACAACCCGGGGCGCTTACTGGCCGCTTTGTTTATTAATTGAATAAATAAAATAACACAAGTGCCAATCCTCACACAACCCGGGGCACTTACTGGCCGCTTTGTTTATTAATTGAAAAAATAATTAACGCAAGTGCCAATCACCTCACAACCCGGGGCGCTTACTGGCCGCTTTGTTTGTTAATTGAATAAATAAAATAAGGAATAACATTTCGGAATGTTATTTTATTTATTTGATTAATAAACAAAGCGGCTAGTAAGCGCCCCGGGTTGTGTGGTGATTGGTGATTGTGTTATTTTATTTATTTAATTAATAAACANAAGGAATAACATTTCGGAATGTTATTTTATTTATTTGATTAATAAACAAAGCGGCTAGTAAGCGCCCCGGGTTGTGTGGTGATTGGTGATTGTGTTATTTTATTTATTATTTTAATGAACAAATCAACCAGTAAGCGCTCCGGGTTGTGTGGTGATCGGTGCTTGTGTTATTTTATTTATTACATTAAAAAACAAAGCGGCCAGTAAGCGCCCCGGGTTGTGTGAAAGTTCCATGGAACTTATAAATGTTACTATTTAAATGGCTTGTAAAATCATATTCTCATGTTATCTTACTTAACTGCTAATGTCTTAATATAAATATTTTTATGATAAAAATTTTGATTTCTTGTACTTGTAACTTGTATTTTGTTTATCCTTGCCAATCTAGTTTATGGAGTATCGTAAGTTTTTTTTAAATTATGCAGTTCCACCAGAAAATTATAAAATTTGTAATTGTACTTTTATGTGTCTTCAAAAAGATTTCAAAATTTATATGAAAATATCCTTGATGAGACCGTGGCGTGAGATCGCTATTAAGGTAGACTTCGCGGGNTGGAGTATCGTAAGTTTTTTTTAAATTATGCAGTTCCACCAGAAAATTATAAAATTTGTAATTGTACTTTTATGTGTCTTCAAAAAGATTTCAAAATTTATATGAAAATATCCTTGATGAGACCGTGGCGTGAGATCGCTATTAAGGTAGACTTCGCGGGCTTAACGGGGGTTGCTGCCCTTCACAAACAGCGGGAAGCGTAGCAAACTATGGTCGTCCGCGTTGGCCTAGGCTCGACCCCCTGACTGTCAGCTTTTCCACCTCGCATGAAGTTCATGCTCTCTCGGTTCAACATCAGGGTGAATTAATTCGCTTTTACTCCAAGTCATTACCACCAAATTTTCAACACAACACACCAAGATCGCAAAACAATACAAAAAAACGCTTCACGCACGTTCGCATACTGCATTTAATCTGCCGCTCTCAGATTTTTAGGGTCTTCCCCTCATTTTCCTCTTGCCCCTTCCTACTTATTTCCATTACGCCTTTCTCCTAACTCGTCTAGCCTGTCTGAGGTGATGTAACGTTGCCTTATCGATACAAAATAAATAATACTTTTTTAACAATTATTTACCTTCTGGAGATTTTGGTACTGCTAAAAAATTATCACTTGGCATTATTCTTATGCTGAGGTGTAGAGCAATCCCTTTTTTATTGCTAACGTTTCTAATAAAACTCGTTAATATCATGTTTATGTGAATAGCTTTCGTAATGCCTGTCCATCATACACGAACAGAGGGCAGAAATTACAACACTTAAGGCTTCCCAGTAAACGCAGTTACTCAAGATTTTTTTTCGATGTCTTTTAGGACTTCTAATGTCCATTTGGAACACATCTTTGGGGGATTTTACCTCCAGAATTCCCTAAATATTCAATTTAGATGGACATTAGAAGTCTACAAGACATCTACAATAAATCTTCAGAAAATTTGTTAACGGGGTTGGGTCACATAGAGCCGCATATAGATAGCGTAAAGCGTAGCGCGGAAAAATTAGGTATTAACTACGAGCATATCTCAGGTGGCGCCGCCAATGCCGGTTTTTCCAGCATAAAAGTATTGGATCTTATTGGAACGATTTTATTTTAGTTAAGTACAATCCTATTTCCATGTGATAGTTTATGAAACTGGTACTTCTTACACAACATTGGAATAGATTACTGAAAAAATAATACTCAAGAGAAAATAAATCGGCAGAAGAACAAGAAAACGAGAATCACGGGGCTCTTCAAATAAACAGTACGTATCGACTATACCTAAGTATATGGCACATCTGATGAGCTGACTAACCTTGCCTGGCTAGTATATGATTAATCTCGACTATAATGTAACGAAAAGAATGTAGTAATCACTCCAAAATAGTTTGAATTTGATTAAGTATACCAATGTAGTGTAAGGAGTACCGATTTCATAAATCACTACATGAAAATACAATTGTAATTAAAAAGTACTGTTCCCATAAGATTCAATGCTTCTATGCTGGCAAAATTGGTACTGAGTTCCGGCATTAGCGGCGCCACCTGAGATGTGGTGTGGGAAACTAGTCACCCTGAGCAGGAGTGTCAGAGGATGGCAGCCCACAGCTGCCAGGTACGTGGATGGAGGAGAGAGAAGTAACTCGATCTAGAGACAAAGAAAACTTTATTAGGAACGAGTTACATTACAGCTGATACGTGAGCTAAAACATGTGCTCAGTTTAAGCAGCAAGCAGAGACTGTCGCATGCGCGCAAGCCACGGCACAGGCGCCGAGCCTGATCGGTCAGGCAGATCGGAGAGTTGCCGACTCTGGTCGCAGGAGAGCTGTGAGCCCCCACATACTTCCCCACGAAAAAACGCATTAAAAAAAAACTTTAAGTGTACAAAAAGGTGAGTGGCTAACGCACAAGACAACTGACAAAAACAATCTAGAAACGCGGAACAGACTGTAGTTACAAAAAAACAAGGATAATTGAATAGACTACAACTAGAGACAAGTCGAGAACAGGTACGCGTTAGGTGCCGTAAGGCACAAGTACATCACAGTATTAAATCAGTGCTCCAAAGAGCCTCAATACTAAGAATTCAGTCTCGAACGTTCCTGGTTTGATTAGAAAGGGTTTGACAAGCTTCCCAACACGCTTTGAGGGAAGCTGTCAAAATCACAACCTTTAATTAGGCAACGCAATACAAATGGACTTAAAACTAACGCAAGGGTTTAATGCTTATTGTTACTAAGGCTAAAGGAGACTTGGCGAGGAGTCCGACGCTGATCTGAGCGCGAGTAAGTTTTTACTATGGGCACAGGCCTAGTGGGGTTAACGCACGGAACCGAGAGATCCAGAAGCGGAGTGGCGAGACTTTCCGGAACAAAATAAGCCGGTTTTAGCAATTCCGTCGATACGACCCTAGGCACTCCCTTTACCTCTATCATGAAATCGCGATCTGAGACGCGCTCGAGAATTTTAAAGGGGCCAGAGTAGGGCCTCTCGAGAGATTTGACTGCTGGAGAGCGCTGAAAAACATGCGTGCACGAAGCGAGGTCCTTGAAGACATAGAGACGCATGCCATGGTGATGTTCTACTGGCACTGGTTTGAGCTGACGCATGTGCTCACGGTAATCCTCAATAAATATTTAAGGATTAGCCATAAAGTCATCGGAGATGAAAAATTCGCCGGGAATGCGGAGGCTGGTTCCATAGAGGAATTCGGCGGGAGACGCGCCCGTGTCAAGACGCACGGCTGTGCGCAAGCCGAGAAGCACGGTCGGAAGGATGCTTCTCCAATCTGCATTGTTGTGGCACATGAGTTCCGTTTTAAAGCTGCGGTGCCAACGTTCAATAAGACCGGTGGCAGGATGATACGCGGCGGTTCGCTTGCGTTGACAGCCAAGGAAGGCGAGGTACGCGTTGAAGATCTTCGCTTCGAATTGCGCACCTTGATCGGTAGTGAGGAAGCGAGGAGCACCGAAACGCGCGACCCAGTGCTCCTGGAATGCACGAAGAACGGTAGAAGCTTCAATGTTTTTAAGAGGCACCGCCTCACGCCTCAGTCCAACGCGAGAAGCGGTCAATCATGGTCAAAAGGTAAGTATAGCCATCGCAAGCCTTGAGGGGCCCAACGATATTCATATGGACGTGACGAAAACGGTCGTCAGGAGCCTTAAATTTGAGGGGCTCGTTCTTGACGCTGCGAGAGATTTTCGCTTGTTGGCAATCGGGGCAAGCTTGACACCAGGCTTTGGCGTGTCGATGCATTGCAGGCCAAACGTACCTTTGTCTAAGCAACTGGATTGTGACTTTGGAGCCAGGATGCGAAGGCGAGTGAAAAAGGTCAAAAACCCTTTTACGGAGAGTTTTCGGGACGTAGGAACGAATTATGTTGCCCGTTAGGTCGCAATAGAGACGATTATGCTTATGGCCAAACTCAATGCTTTTGAGATTAAGCGAATGGTCGGACGATTCGAGGAGCTCTTTCAACTCTGTGTCATGCTGCTGGTGCTGCACCAGCTCAGGCATTTCGAAGTCTAGGGGAAGACGAATGATTTCGACGCGCGAGAGAGCGTCCGCGGCCACGTTGGCTGTGCCAGGAAGGTTCTCGAATTGCGTAGTGAACTGGGAGATGTAGCACAGCTGGCGACGCTGACGCTGAGAGGCCTTATCAAGCTTTTGAGAGAAGGCAAAGGTTAGTGGCTTATGATCCGTTACAACCTTGAAGGCACGACCCTCGAGAAAGTACTTGAAGTGCTTGACCGCTTCATATACAGTGGTAAGTTTCCTATCGTAGGTGCTGTAGTTACGCTGGGACGACGAGAATTTTTAAGAGAAGAAGGCGAGAGGCTTCCAGTCACTGTCAACGTGCTGTTCCAGTGCTGCACCCATCGCAAAGTCCGACGCATCCGTAACTAAACGAATTGGAGCGTTGGGAGACGGGTGAATAAGGTGGCAAGCGTTCACGAGGGCATCTTTGGTCTTCTGAAACGCCTCGACAGCCTCGGGTGACCAATCAATGACTCTGGTGTCATTTTTCTTGGAGCCGTGGGTGAACGAGTGCAGTGGAGCTTGAACAGTGGCTGCGTGAGAAAGGCTTTTGCGATAGATATTGATGAGACCAAGAAATTTACGAAGCTCGAAAACAGTCTTGGGTTGAGGGTAATCGAGGATTGCCTGAACTTTCTCACGAGAGGGCCTGGAACCGTGCTGGTCGATGAGTTGGCCAAGAAAGACGATCTCGGACCTTCCAAATTCGCATTTAGCAAGGTTAAGTTGCAGGCCAAATTTCTTAAGACGCTCTAAGACGATGCGAAGGTGCTTCTGATGCTCTTCCGGCGAAGAGGAGAACACAAGGATGTTGTCGAGATAGGCAAAAACGAAATTGAGGTACCCCAGCGCTCTGTTGATATAGCGTTGAAAGGACTGCGAAGCGTTGTGAAGGCCAAAGGGCATAAAAACGTACTCGAAGAGACCAAAGGGTGTCGTGACTGCCGTCTTTAACACGTCAGTGGAAGCTACTGGGATTTGATAGTAAGCTCTGAAGAGATCGAGCATGGTGAAAATTTGCTTGCCTTGCAAGAGGATAGAGTAGTCGTGCAAGAAGGGAATCGGGAATTTATCCGGCACCGTACAAACGTTGAGGCACCTGTAGTCGCCACAAATGCGCCAAGAACCGTCCTTTTTCATGACCATGTGAATAGGGCTGGCCCAGGGACTTTTAGAAAAGCGACAAATGCCCTGTTTGACGAGGCTTTCAAACTCGTCACGAGCCGTCTTGTACTTCTCTGGGTCTAAACGCCTATCACGCTCAGTGACGGGAGGACCAGAAGTTTCGATGTAGTGAAAGATTTATTTCATGGTGAGGAGATTGGAAGGTTTCTCCCCAGTCACCTCGGGAAACTCTGCCAATAGTTTGGAGAAACTAGAGTTGGCATCGAGAACACTGATCTTGGTCGCTTGAGTTAGCCTGAAGCAACCGATCGACAAAGTTCTGGAGTGTGGATCGACGACCCTACGCTTTTTAAGGTCGACCAAAAGGCCGAAAAAATGTAGAAAATCAGCACCAAGAATTGGACTGGTGACATCTGCGCGATGAAACTTCTAAGGGATTTTGCGTTTTAGGCGAAGATCAAGGACGAGGCTCTGTTCTCCGTAAGTGTTAATAATCGAGTCGTTCGCGGAAAATAGCTTAAATCGAGTAGGCGTATTATCACTAGCCTTCTTTGGAAGCAGCGAGATTTCAGCTCCTGTATCAACGAGGAAACTGAGTCCTGAGGCTACGTCGCGAATGTGGAAGCGCTTGGAAGAGTTGTCAGCTCCGCTCGAAGCTTCCGAACAAGGGAGATGGTCTAGTTTTCCGAGGGGGCCGGGCGCCAAGAGCAATTGCCTCGGCAACGGTAGGCTTTACCGCCAAATTTAGCGTGCAGATAGCACAACCCATTGGTCCCGGCTTCTTGGTCCGAGGGTTTTTTATTACGCGATTTAGAGCGGCCGTGGTTAGAATTTCTGGTATGAGAACGGCTTCGGTTTTTCTCGAAAGATTCAAGGTGGTCGGAAATGCGAGCGATTTCTTTACGAAGATCTGAGAGGGACAAGGTAATAGAGTTCACATCCACCGCGTTGACGCGAGAAACTTCGGTGCCAACAGAGGCCATAAACTTGTCAGCTGCTTCAGCAAGTTTGGTCAGGTCAACGATTTCTGAAATGGAGAGCGCAGCACGACAATCGGGAGGCAGTTGTTCGAGGAAGATTGTTTTGAGCACGTCTTCACCGCAGCCAGAACCAAGGGAACGCATGCGGCTAAGCACTAGAGAGGGCTTCCCTTCGAGAGAGAATTGAGTGCGTAGGAGTTGACGCAACCGATCTGCCGCTGAGCCACTGAAGGTGGACAGCAAGAGATTTTTGACTTGTTCGTAAAGATCATCGGGACGCGGAACGCGGCCAAGCAAATCGATAACTACATTCATCGCGTCGGCATCAAGCTTTTCCGCGACGAAATCGGCCTTAGTGGCAGACGCAGTTATTCCTGCATTCTGGACAGTAATTTCGCACTGTGAGAACCAGACTCTGGCGTCATTGCGCAAAAAGCCTGGAATCTTCGGAACACTATGGGCTGCTATCTGAGATGCAGGACGAGCTGCGGCAAGGGCAGCTGTGAGCTGCTGGTTCTAATCAACGGCTTGGTGGAAGGCGTTTTGAAGCTCCTCGACCTGTTCCTGATTGGCCATGACAAAGCTGGTGGAGCGCTTTCAGTTTTGTCAAAGGACGGGCTAACTTGCACTCGTAGGTGCAGTACAACAGTAAAAAATGATAAACCGACACTGATAGAAACGCAGCAACAGGTTACGCGTGTGTCAGTGTTGATAAAGAAGCTAATGTGCACACGCAGGTGCAGCACAGACGAAAAGCTACACGACACTGACCCAACCTAAAACCGTTTAATATTTACGCACAGACGACAAGTTGGGAGGCAAAAAAACTGTACAAAGAGAAAAAAATAAAATAAACTCTTAAACACTAGCCGCGTAAAATAATAAAAGATTCCGACGTGCGCACAAGAAAACAAAACAAGAGTTCTACGAAATGCTCGCTCGCTCGATGCCACGCACGCGCGCGAAAACTCGCACACAGACAATTCCTATAAAGACGCTAAAAAAAACGCGATTCGAAGAATCAAAATAAAGGTTTGAAACACGTGCACACCGTTTTTGCAAAATGCACCACCAACGCACACTAACGAACACTGACGCTCACGAAATGTTATTGTCTGTGACCTCTGCACGATCACTCGCTCGCTTACCTGAAGTTCGAGTGAAGAGATGATTCGGGCGTGTTGACGAGGTCCGCTCGAGTGCAGCAGGTATGGGCCCTAGGGTGCCGCGCCGCCGAGAAGGACGTGCAGACAAGGTACTTGGGCGATGAAGGCACGAGGCGTGCTGATGCACGCGGAGTTGGTGGCAAGGCGTGCTGGGACACGCAAAGGCCGAAGGCGAGGCGTGCTGGGACACGCAAAGGTCGAAGGCGAGGCGTGCTGAGACACGGAGGCGAAGGTTGGGCGTGCTGGAGTTCTCCGCACGAAGGCCGCTTTCTCCTCCACGTCGAGGGGTCACCAATGTGGGAAACTAGTCACCCTGAGCAGTAGTGTCAGAGGATGGCAGCCCACAGCTGCCAGGTACGTGGATGGAGGAGAGAGAAGTAACTCGATCTAGAGACAAAGAAAACTTTATTAGGAACGAGTTACATTACAGCTGATACGTGAGCTAAAACATGTGCTCAGTTTAAGCAGCAAGCAGAGACTGTCGCATGCGCGCAAGCCACGGCACAGGCGCCGAGCCGGTCAGGCAGATCGGAGAGTTGCCGACTCTGGTCACAGGAGAGCTGTGAGCCCCCACAGTGGTCGTAGTCAATATTTATGCTCATTGGTCACATAGAATAGGTGTAAAAGCCTCACGTATCGTGTAAATTCTTTACTTATAATTTTTTATTGAAGTGATTTAAAGGGATTTGAATCTATTTCATACAGCTTTAGCATAAAAAATGCTAATTATTCTTAACAAAACTGAGTCATTGAATAGCTTGTATAGACTTTCCATAATTGGCTAAAAGTTTTTACGATTTGTTTTTTATCGATGTCGATTCAATCAATTCTACAAGTAAAGATTAAATTGTTTTTGTGAATTTAGTAAAGACCACCTACTTTACTCCTTCACCTGTATACATGTTATATATTCTTTTAGTACGCATTACGCTAGGAAATTATCATTATTATCATGTCTACGTGAGTAAAAAATACGCACATAACAGTATTGAAACCAATCACAATGAGTATTTTACATTCGCGTAACACATGCTGTCTCGCTTGCACAGAGCGAAAGGTAACAGGACACAAATTAAAGGTTTAGTCATTACAATATTTGCTTAACACAGGTATTTATTAATACACTGATCATAAAAATACGTACACCCGTGTCTAGTCTTGACTTTTAGTAGGCCTTGTGTCACTTATTGTGATTACGGCCGTTTACCATGTTAAATACATGTATAAACATTAGGGAATATGTTTGTGTTAGTGATGAGTTTTCGAGTAGATAACTTTTGATTAGAACAATTTATTCAATAAATAAGACGATGAACAATGCTACATTTACGCTGGATATTTTGTTGTTCGACTACGTTTATTAGTGTGGCAGAATTAGTTTTTCATCCTAGAAAATTCCTTGTAATCCTAAAAAATTTTCAATTCTAGTTTTTTAGGTGTGTAATAAGTTACATCAATTTTTAACACCTGAAAACTTCCGCAAACATCCCAAAAAATAGTAAAAATGGTCAAAACATGTTTTTGCGTCTAAAAGAAAACCGAAGAATCCTAGATAAAAAAGTATGGTGTAAAAAAGATGTGCAATTTTAATACGAACGAAATGAGATACGTTAGTTTTAAATCGGTTAGGCCGTTCTTTCGCAAATCGCAAAAAACCGCTATTTTTGGTAATCGTTTCAAATTCTATAACTTGCGTTCTGATTAATATGAATCGCTAAAATTTTGACAGAAGGTAGGTATCGTGGCCCTTAAGAAACACACAAAATTTTAGCTTGATCAAGTGTAAACTTATTGGGAACCGCAACAAAAGCTAAAAAAAGGCCCTTTCATAAAATGGCTCTTAAACAGTTTCTAGACTACGTAGAGACTTTTGAAACCTTTCATTCTATTTCTTTAATTCGTCTCTACAATGTGCTGTTTATTTTGTCACAGTAGAAGTACGTCAAAATCAGATTGCCAAAAACGGCTTTTTCATTTTGAACGCGCTTGCTCAAAAGTTCCAAGGCTTGTATGCGGGAACTGGGCATGGCCTATTGCGGTGGCTTGCCGAGCCGCTGATCCAACTGACCTGAGAGCAAAAAAGCCGTTTTTGGCGATCCAATTTTGACGTAGTTCTACTACGACGAAATAAACGGCACTTTGACGTATTATAGAGGGGAGTAAGAGAAAGAGAATGAAAAGTTTCCAAGGCTTTACGTAGTCTTTTTTAGAGCCATTTTACGAAAGGGCGTTTTTTCAGTTTTTGAAGCAATTGAGTAAATGAATAAAATTGTACTAAATCTCTAAAGTGTTTAATTATATTATTAAAACAAGTCAGTTGAATAGAATTATGGCTTATTTATATGTCAGATAAAAATGTTGGCTTTTTTTGCTTCGATAAAATTTCTCTGTAGAAATAGCGTCATTTATGTGAATATTTTAATACCCAAGTTTGCTTACAAATTTCGCTTGTTTTTTTTTTTTTTTTTTTTTTCTTTTTACTCACAATATGAAAAAATTACGTAAAGACTTACATAAGATTTCGTCGGATGGTTATCATTTATTATCAATCCCTAAATTTTTTATTTTTCACTTTTGGCCCTCCAACACTTACTTTTCGAAATACTTTCCATAAACGTGGTGTACGTTTGCAGTTTCACTTTTTTCAAATACTGTAGGAAAACTAGATGTTTGAATTTGTATTTGTCCATGAGTTGCATTTTTTTTAAATTAGGTAAATAAAATTCTGGATACCATTTAGTTTCGTAAAAAAGTAGTGTTTGCTTGGTCAATCGATTGTTTAACATATTTTGTTTGAAAAAATTATTCTTCGTCTCAGTATTTCATCGTTTAAGCAACTTGTTTCGTTTTGTACACATAAGGATATTTAAAGTGGTAGCGCTGACTGTCGTAACTTTTTTCTTACTTTTTCTTAATAATTAGAAAAGACTAAGAAATTTGCCACTTTACCTGAGAGGTACATTCCACAACTTTTAGTTTATAAGCCTATATCAATAAGTCGCGCGAAAGTGTGACGAGGTAAGTTTTGTATAGCAGACGAAATCTCGACGACCGAGCTACTATTTACTCCAAATTTTGAATTTTTACCGACTTCACTGACAAATGTGGGCCATAAATATGTTAGAACAACGAAAACGAGGCATGTGTGTCTCAAAACGCTCGAGACAAGATTTTTTCATGGCTCAGGGCTCAAAAAATGGTCTTATAGTTGAGTTAGCTGCATACGTTAAAGCTGAAAGAAAAAAAATGAGATGATGAACGATTAAAACATAACCTTATTTTCAATTTTAGTGATTTAGGAATTGCTCAATAAAATAACTACTTATCATAAATCGTGTAACACAGAGTTGTAAATAAAAGTATCAAAATAATCTGACCGATAAAATAGGAAACTCTAATCATTTCCTGGAGTGCCCCGAATAACAAGTGGAATACTTATCTGAGCCTCATTTAACTCAGCGATTTGAGTAGTTCATAATCATACATTAATAATTAATTTTTTAAGTGGTAGTAAAAAAAGAAATCGTTTAATAAAAACAATTGTATAAGTAACTTGTACATCGCTTTCACGATCTTCGTACTTATTTCCGTTATAAATAATTATTGATTGTGAGAAATACTCAGTTATTAAATAACTGTAATTTGGAATGTTTGGATTTTATCAATACATAAAAAAGATACAACTAACGGAAAGAGTGATTTAATCAATGTAATCAGCAGAAAAATGTTGCTGATAATTATACGATGAAGTGGTTCAGTAAAAGAAAGAAAAAGAAAAAAGTATCATAGGTTGAAAATCTTGAAACTGTATTTAAAAAAAAAATTTATTTCGTTTGACAAATTTATGAATAGTAGTTTACCGTAGCTATGTAGTACAGACTTCGTTTGTATCCAGTACTTTCTAATATCAGCGATACATAATGTTATTAAACTTTTAAAAATTAATGGTATTTTCCTTAAAAGTTATAATATCCCCATAAAAAACCTTTTAACAAAACAAAAAGGTTAGCTAAGTTTAATATGGTTAGTTAATATTTTGTGAGGAATTTCTAAAGCTTTTTCATACACCGGCAATCAGTAGTATAAATTTGTAGCCTTGAAAAGTTCTGGAATAAGAATATAAAATCAGTAAAGTTTTTTTTTTGAAGTTATACGTCTATATATGCGCGTTCTGCCCTACGGAGTAAATCAACGATTTCAGATTGGTGATCTTGAGAAAAAGTGTAACGGAAGTGGATTTTGCTTTATTCTTCCCCTTCGCCCCGTTCCTCTTGACTTACTTATGGTCCCCCGCAGTTCCACACAACGCCACCACACCACACAACACTTTCTTTTCACACCACACCACATATTTTTAATTTTACTTCTTTTTTCTTTTAACCAATTCTATAAAAAAAAAAAAAAAAAAGTTTCCAAACAGATTCAAATCGCTGCGGCGCGTCGTCCTCTTGCACATTGCCTGAGACCCTTACCCACTCAGCTATGAACAGGCCCGGTAATAGAAATGTGATTACTACATATTATCGTACAGTTCGTAACTTATTTACAATGTAAATTTTCATTTATTGTGTATTCAGTTATTTAGTTTTATTTCACACTAGCGGCTACCCTCTCGGCTTCGCCCGAGACTTACTAAATGGAACACCGTCGTGTGTTGACATGTTATGTGAAATGTTTTCAGTTAAAAATTTTACATGTAGGGGTAAATGACTCAATTACTGCGCACTGAAATTTTTAATTGTACTAAATTTCTCATTTCTCAATGTTTTTCGATGTAAATTGAACCAGTTTTACTTAATCTTTATCTGCAGCATCTTGTGCGATTAAAACGACAAACATTTTTCTGTTAAGTAACTTTTTTTTTTTAAATAATTGTTTTAGTGCTGATATCACTTGCTGGTATTACTGCGCACGGTTATGAAATTAGCACCAGTCGCTGCGCCCCCAATGACTGCGCGGGTATCTCCCATAAGGTTTTCATGCTAAAGCCCTAGACCCAATTGCTGCGCACCAATCACTACGCACGACTACAAAGTTTTGTAGGTTAGATTCGTTTAGAGTCACTCAGTTAAACATTTACAAATGTCATGATGTATAGTATGATTTGGCTCCAGGGTCACTTGCCCTTAAGAGAAGAATGTCATCGATAACAGGGTTTCCCAGCTGCACGTCTATCATCTACATTTTCGCTGCAGTTCGATGAACTGTCAGTCGGCACCTGAAGAAGATTTGGAGACTCCCTGGCGTATTATAACCACACTTATTTAATTCTGTTGTAGGTAGCCTCGATTTTATGTCGACGCCACCTGGCGGATCCTACTGAACTGAAGTGAAAAGCTGGCGTATTTTTTCAAAACTTTGAGCTTATTTATTGCTATTGTTATTAAATCTTTCAAGATAATAACTATACTAAAACCATCTAGGAAGTATCACGAATCAGTGTGCAAAATTTCAGCAAAATCGGTTCAGTAGTTTTTGCGGTTAGCGATTACAACGGTTTTAACGACTTTGCTTTATATATTAGTAAGATTAAGTAGATAAGTTATTTAATAAAATATATTTTTTTGGTACATGTTTTTTTCAAAAATTCGGAAATAAGTATAAATATTAGCAGAGCAGCTTTCATATGTATTACTAAGCGTTTATTAATTTATCATTAATTTGTTACTTTCAAAATAATTAAATTATTGTTTATACATTTTCACACTTTTTAGAATTTCATAATTTAAAAAGAAAAAATTCCGTACTGTATAAATACAATAATAAATTTTTATTTCGTTTTTTTCTTTCATATTATAGATCTATTTGAAAATTAAACATGTTTATCTAAAAGTACTCTTTCATACAAAATAACATTGGGGGATAATACAAATCTTATGTATGCAATTGTAAGTGATTTTTCCACAAGGTTACGCGTTAAACTGAAAATTTTTAAAATTATACGTGGAAAGAGGGTACAGTTGAACGATCTGCAATTTGTTTTGGGAATTTCTAAACATATTTTTAGAATACATTTGATACTTCAATAATATTTGTCAAAAAAAACTATGTGTGATGAACGTCGTGAAGGGACATTCACTGGCATGTACTATTATTATTATATTATGCTATCGAAGAAAGTGGTAGTACAGGATGGTTGGTCTTAATTTTTAAGATACAATTATATTTTAGATATTAAATATGGACCAGAAATAAGTGTGTAAACGTATGAGATAAATGTGAGCGTGACGTTACAGATGTAAACAGCATAGGCAGTAGGAAATTGTTTTGAAACCATCGGAAGAGTCGATGAAAGAGCAGAGTGTCTTGTACTGGCCAGCCTTCATGTTTTTTATATTGTATTGTGCAATTATATATAAATTGCTTATAAATGCTCAGTTATTAAATATTAAAACATTTATTGAAACCACACCCAACTAACGTAGGTATACCTTTCTCAACGATAATTACACCACCTTTGTACACAGCATCGTTTCATGTTAGATATATTTATAATTATAATTATTATCTAGATATATTATTTGCCATATAATTTTATAGAAGTTTAACTTCTTACTTGGGTATCCAAGCACCCACTGTCCACTGGTTTTAATTTTGGGTCTTATTTCAATGGTGCAGCTGCTTCAGATGGATCATAGCATCTTGGCTCGAAAACGCTTAATCTTTACTGCTTCAACAGTTTTAAAAATTGTAAATCCCTATTTACTAATAACCAAAATCCTGATAATTTTGTTTAGGCACCAAAAAAACACATGAGAATTAATCGAAACTTTGCTCCTAGCAAAGAAATGCACTTTTTTAGACATTTTGTTTCGAACCAGCAGTATGCAGGTTGACATGTAAGTACGGTTAAATAATATATGTATACAGAAAACGTAAGTAGTGTGTGATCAAAATATTTCAGGATTTACGATTGTCATTTGGTGTTTTAATAAAAAAAAAGTGAATCTTTAACCTTAACATTTCATTTGAAGCACATCATGGTACTGTAAATTACAAGTGAAAAAAAAAAATCGTAAATATTTATAATTCTTATAAAATTGTTAAACTAATAATTGAAGAAAGCATTAGCTGCTGCAGCAAGCAAAAAAAAAAAAATTATAAACTAAAAAGTTTCCAGCTAAAAGAAGTAAATTTTAAAATGAGCGAAGAGTAAGTATCATTGTTTACTAGTGATGAAGAAATACCAGCACCTCACTTGCCCAACTGCTCAACAAATACAAATTTATCATTTATTATTCGTGTAGGCATATCACTGAGCTACAGAAGGATGAGAGAGTAGCAAAGAGCTCAGCCAAGCATGAGTGCACCAGGTGGTACCGTTTTCGTGTGATCGGCCCGGTGGGACTTGCACTCCTACGTGGCAGCACATCGACGTGCGACCGGCGTTTTGGACCACTGAGCCGGGGCCGGCAGGTGAGCGCTGCCTGCGTTGTGGCCCTTATCTGCGCACAGCTTATTAAGCCCCAGGACTGGCTGGCGAGCCTCATCGATCAGGTGATCGATTGCGGTGACCAACTGTACCGCATGAGTCGGGCTCGATTTCATTTCGATGACGAGACATACGTAGGTGCCAGTCTGTTACTCCAGGAGTTCTACGTGGGCGACTACAAGTGCCGAATATGCACAGAAGCCGCCGCAATCTCTGGTAACCTGTTCTGCGAGGCCACCAGTGCGGGAGCTGTCGCCGGTGCTCTGAAGCTCGCCGACGGCTTGCGCACGTTTCTCCAGCATCGCAACTTTGGGGTTCTCAACTCACAAGGTTAGAACTGCTGTACTGATATACTTGCGTTTACTACACGTTACTGCAAGTTAACAGGGTTAATCGTATAATTTGCTCTCAACGGTGTAAGATTACTCTCAGGGGTAACGTGGTGTCTTTTTTTTTTTTTTTTTTTTTTTTTAATATGCAACTATTCTTTTTATATTTAGTAGAGCAGCTGACGTATAATCGAATAAAAAAAAACGAAATCCTTTGCTTGTGCTGAAATAGAGTTTCATAAAAAAGTTTCGTGATTTTAATGAGAAAATAATGCATACAGTCACAAAAACAAAATATTTAAAATAATATTTGTAACTCGTATTTGGCTCTTAAACTTTTCTTTTTGTATGTATGAGAAAAAATAATTTTACATTGAATTTCTCTAACTGTTGTGTCCTTTTCATAAATGTTTTTGAAAGTTTATGTCAACACTGCATGAGCTAAAAAATTATTAAGAATTAGAGAACTCTTATAATATTCTATACAATACTTCAGAAGAGTGTCATTTTTCCACTTTTTCCGTTCAAATTTACTCATGCATCATAAAAATGAGAATTTTTATCGAAATATACAAAACAACGTAGCTGACGTACGATTTATTTTTAGTTGTAAGTATATCTTAATCGTAAAAATTAATTTTCTTATAAAGGTGTCTCGGTTGCGATTTGGAGTGATTCAACGCATGGATATTTTTGCTTTAACCCCGC
Organism: Copidosoma floridanum; assembly: GCF_000648655.2. The sequence continues at coordinate 152,173 of NW_019379645.1, forward strand.
ACCGACCGACGCGCAGGGCGTGAAATGTTCCTCAGGGTTTGGATGCTTAATCCGCAGTACAAACATAGATGAACTGTCGAATATTTTTCTGTCAAACCTCAACGAAAAGTATGATTCGGAATACTGCATCGATCGTATCAAACTAACCAAAGTTAAGCCAATTGGACGTGGGAAATATCAAAGCCGAAACGCCACCGACATTATCATCGACAAAGAAGTTCTCCAAACGATGAATCCAGATAATGTGGAAGATGTCAAATTACAGTGTACCGCACTCGTTCCAAAAACTGAAATCGTCAAAAAGAAAGAGCCATTAGGAAAAAAAGAGGATGCCGAAAAAAATGAGAATCAGATGTTTAAAAAACTTACTGTAAAGATTGAAATCACCAATGACGCGATTGAGGCAAAACTTGCTGCTGTTCCACTGGCATGCCAATTTCTTGAGGATAAAAGATATAGCTACGAAGATACACAAGTCAACATTCCATCGACATTGAAACCTACACCAGATAATCCGGATTTGTTTATTTTGCATGGCTGGACGCACGAAAACAGCGATATTTACAAGGCCAAAGGAGCACAAACTGCAGCCAATTGTGCCATGTGTTTTGCCATGAAGGCTGTTAATCCTGTCAGAACATGGCTAAGGAAAAATTTAGATGAGATTTTGGCTATGGGTGATGCACTCTTCGCAGAGGTAAAGGCTACTAGACCAAGTATCAAGAAAATGACAGCTGGCGACTTAGATGATGCCCTAGTCAAGGTTGGAAATATTACTTATAAATTCTAATTAATTTATCCTGCACAGATTTTTGAACTCAATGTACAATAATGTTGAAGTGATTGTCTATACAATTATTAGTCATAAGGTCTATGAGAAATGACAATCATATCTAATGCAGAAAAAAATTTCGACCATAGTAAATTTTCTCGTTTATAAAACATTTTCATCAAAAAAATATGTATTTATGACAGTAAAGTTGGCTCAAATGGAACTGCATTTTTAAAATTTCTGTAAGTCATATATAATGTCTTTCTGGTCAGTAATATTTTTATTGATTTAATTAGTAGACAACGTTGACCGCGTAAAACTTACTCATGAAGTTCCTTCAGTATTTTTTTATGTGGCTACAATTATATTATCAGACATCCAGAGAAAATGTTATTAAAGTTTTAAGTCCATGGTTTTTTTCAACTCTCTAAGTAAGTTATCATGGTAAAAGTTGCGTACTTTTTCTACATTTAAATATTGTATACAAAACACATTTCAGTTATTTTTTATAAGAAAAGTTTACAAGATTGATTAATCACTTCAATATTTCTTTGTGAGATGGTAATTACAATGATAATAGAAATAATTTGTCCGTTTGAGTTTTAGTTTTTAGTGAACTAAAAAGGAGTCATCTGCACCTACATTTGCTTAGTACACAGTGAGGTATATTTAAATGTATGTGCAAAAGATATATTTCTTATTAACGGCCTCAAATATATAATCTCAGTAAGAAGAGGAATTACTAAAAAGATGAGTTGAATAATACTATGAACAATATAGAAGTTATACTTCTGTAACATTCTATGGTAGACAATATATAAATATAAATATACCTAGTATAAAACAATATTGTGTAGGCAGGCCTATTCAAAACAACTACACTTACTTTGATAAATTGATAACATTGCGCTCGCGTATGCTGACATACTTATTCTCACAATTACTTGCGTATACGAAACCGACAGTACTTATTTTAAAGAAGGCGTAGAAAATGTTGGAAAACCAGTTGTATTAATGAATGTTTATTCAATTTTATATTGTATAAAATAGATAATTAACACTGTGTCAATAAAATATGTTACGAACATAATAATCATAAATACATAATTAATAATAGTAACTATGTGAATTGAAAAATAAAAAGGTACATGAAAACGGTTTAAAGTACAAGTACCGATGCTGGGACGCATTTTTTGATTCTGTCCCAATAGTGGAACAGTCAATAACTAATAAGCTTTTAAGAATTTTGTCATGAAATAAATTAATTTCAAATTTTAAAAGTGGTGTCTTATTATATCAATAAAACTTATCATCTATTTTCAAATGCATTACAATAAAATAAAAAAAATTTTAAATAGCTGTTTCATTATACGTACAATTCAAAACATAACCTTAAATTTAAGATGTCCCGTTCGTGAAACACATAGATTCCATTAAAATAACATGTACGTTTCGCCATTAGGATATCGCGTACCACCATTGGGACAAGCATTCTCTGACACGATTGGNATCGGATTTGTACTTTTTACAAAAGCAACAGGGCATACTGTCTACTACAAATTGTATAAAAATCACAGTATATTTTTGGAAAATGAAAAATTTGTTAAAATAGCTGTTTCATTATACGTACAATTCAAAACATAACCTTAAATTTCAGATGTCCCATTGGTGAAACACATAGATTCCATTAAAATAACATGTACGTTTCGCCATTAGGATATCGCGTACCACCATTGGGACAAGCATTCTCTGACACGATTGGTTTGTGATGATAAAAGTTAGTAATATACACCTTTGATTCTAATCTAGAATAGGTATTGTCCTATAGTATCGCTTTATCTTCCATAGGATAGTGTATTACATAACAGTGCATGTAACTTAGAAATCACTTTTTTCACGAATGAAAAAATTTTTGAAGAAACAGATGCCATGAAAATGTAATAATTTATCGATAAAATTTTGTACGAATTAACCGGTGATGTAAAAAAATGAGAACTTAAAAAAATTGTTTTTAAAATTGAACAAATAATTGTTTATTTCAAAAAGTCCCAATAATGAAAAAAATTAAATAAATATT
>NW_019379645.1:168584-183833 GCF_000648655.2 Copidosoma floridanum
AAAAAAAAAAAAAAAAAAAAAAAAAAAAAAAAAAAAAAAAAAAAAAAAAAAAAAAAAACGACTGTGCAATAAAAAAACCTTTGCTTCAAAGGAATAAAAGAACAAAAGGAAAAGGGAGACAAGAAGGAGGTAAAGCTCCGACTAGCTGCTGCTGACAAAATTCCTTACCTTAAGACCAAAACTCCTACAGCTTTTTGCTCTACGAATATTACCCATCACAGCTACAATTACACATTCCTTTTTTTCAGATCCACTCAGCTCCTTCCCAGCCACCACACGATAGCACGTAATTTTCTCTTGCCACCTTTGTTATTTTCTCCCTCACCTGGCATATTACTCTTTTTTTTGTCCTCCTCAGCCTCTATTATCCCAATCTGCTTTTTTACCCCCTGTTAACTCCAAGTTTCAGCAACACCCAGCAAGTGCCATCCACATGATGTTTTGATGATTCTCCAAGGAGTTATTTTACTTTTCGACTCACTCCAAACCCATTTGAGCTTGAAGTTTTCAATGTAAAGCGGTGCACTTGGAGGTAAAAAGAAAAATAAAACTAGCCCGACAAAGCTGGCTCAGGTAACAAATTAAACGGACCCAACGTTGTCCGTAACTACAGAAAAGAAAGGGAAAGGGGGAAGCAAACAATCAAACCACAAAAAGCACCGCAACAGTTCTTATTGAGCTTGCCGTCACGAAACATATATATATGTATATATGTGTGTGTGTGTGTGTGTGTATGTGTGTGTTTGTGTATGTATGCACGTATAAATGTATGTATTGTCATTGGAGGGTTCTAAAGATGCACACTTCTCATTTCATTTTTTCTTTTTATGATCATAAACATTCTTCAAAAAAGCCATTCAATTATATGTTCCAGAGTTAACAGATCAATAACATAAGGAAAAAAATAATGTTTCAACATTATGAAGTCAATATGGCAAATTTAGTACTCGAAACTTTGCTTTTTAAACTATCATACCTTATTTTTCATATAATTAACGGTAAAAAGTGTGTCTCCCTACTTCGTAACAAAGTGCATGTATTTAAGAAACAGTATATTTCTTACATAGGGCAGAAATTATAACTTGCGCGCACTTTTCACCCGCTAATTACTTTCCACCCTATGGTGGGAAAAAACTTTCGGTCCAGAAGGGCCAGAATGTTTCTTGCCTAAAAGCTTCCTGCCCGTGGGCGGAAAGTAAATAGAAGGCGGAAAGTATGCTCTGGGGCGCGAAGCACTTCGTGCGAGGAACGGAAAAAACGTTTGAAAAATGTCTTTTTTCTTATTTTATATCAGTACGACGATTATGATAATGCACGTCGTAACTATGTTGTAAAACTATTTTAACATAGAAATACACTTCATGACCACAAAATACATGATACAATAAGGAGACAAAATGTTTTTATTGGACACTACGTATTGATGTGACGTATTTTCGATACGTAACGAATCTACGTAATTATTTTCAATCGGATTTGTACTTTTTACAAAAGCAACAGGGCATACTGTCTACTACAAATTGTATAAAAATCACAGTATATTTTTGGAAAATGAAAAATTTGTTAAATGCTGAGTATTGGTCTGCCTTGTGCGATTTGCCTTTTTTTTAATTAAAATTTTAAGATTACGATATTTATCAGTGACTTTTTGGACGTATTATAATATAGCTTTCTTACAAAATGCTTATGGCTCTAACAAATACAAAAAGTAGAAAAAAAGTGCATCTTTAGAGTCCTCTAATGGTCACATTGATCCATTGCCCATTTTTGGACAAAAAGAGCTTAAAAGAAAAGTTGATAGCTTACACTTGCAAAAAAAAAAGTCATCAAGCTGTCAAACTTCCTCACTTTTTTATTTAAATATAAAAACCACCGTGATATGCTGNCTTAATTATGGCCCTGAAAAGGGCCGAAGGTGAAACTTACAGCTATTTCTTATTATTATTCCTGATGATGGAGAGCTAGCTGCGGGTAGCTTGAATCTTACCCTTGAAGTCTCTATGGACGGAGACAGTGGTGGAGAAAGGTATGCCAATGACCAAAGAATATAAAAACCACCGTGATATGCTGAAAATCCAACCTACAAACTTTTTAAATAATTTTACCGTATTTTATGAAAAAAATGCTAACAAAAACGTATTTCTTTATTTTTTTTGACCCGCATAATTTTTCCCCCAAAATTCACAAGGTTGCGGTCAAAGTGAAAAATTCAATATTTGTTACTGTGACTGACGATGAAGGTGGTGGTAAAAAATCTGAAAGTATAACATATCAGCGTTCTCATGGAGTACTACCAATCCCCAAAATTAAAAGGAAAATACTTTTTTTTGTCTCGGTGCACGTGAAACATTCTATGTACAAATTCGTGTGTATATGTGTGTGTGCGCGGACGTGTGTGTGTATTTAATTACATTGAAAAGTTATTCCGAAAAATAATAATCTAATTCATTATTGTTGTAAAAAAGTTTTTGTTTTTATCGAATATTGCGCAACACGTTTTTCATAGGAAAGATACTAACGGACAAATTAAGTTATACTGTGTGACACTTTAGTTGAATACTAATCATATTTATTTATTAATCGTTTATTGTTGATACTTAAGTATCACTGATTCTGAAGAAAATATGGTATAATAAACTAAAATTTAGTATGTGAGTGGTATATTATTTCATTATGATAGTTGAAGTTTTATACTAACATTTGTTATTTTATACTAGAAAAAATTGTTTTTGCAATACCACAGTGTTTTGCGTTGTCGTTTACGTGACACCCCTGCCATTCTGGGATCCTGGACAAATGCCTACTTCGCCCCGCCCTTAAGCCACCTTTGATTAAAACAAACAAAAACGTATGAAATGTATTCTATCTAAAAAAATTGATCGCACATGACTGAAGCTTTTTTATTCGTTCTGTGATTGGGCGAGACTAATAAAGAGCGGCTGCATTTAAAAGTGAGTTTAAAAAAAAATGATTAAAAATTAATATTTGAAATAATTGAAATTTCATAATGTAAAATGACTAAGTTATTGAAAGATAATTAGGTGATTGATATTTTCAAATTCAAATAGAATCAGCAGTTTATTGAGAAAAAGAATTTTAAATAACAATTTCGTTAAATTGAAGTAATACTTGGATTTAAATATATTAATTCTACTTTGCTACAACCATCTAGAGTTAGATACTGTTTCATTTGTTTGTACTCTTAAATTTAATGGTCATTTTAAAAGTTAGTATATTACCTTATGAAGCCAAGATCTATTTATTTATGATCGTATCTAAAATTAAAAAATTGTTGATATAATTATTTGGTTGAAGAAAGGATCTGAATAATACATGACAAGAAAGTTAATTTTTCTTACTTTTTCCATGATGAAAAATTAAAGATATTTTTGAAAGGAAACTTATTTTGTTTAGTTGTATATTAAAAATTGAATAACGAAATAAAAAGATATTCGTTACTGTTAATCAAATCAAATAACATAATAATTAAAGCGTGCGAAGCGTGACTAACATAACTAGTGTATTTAATCCTGTTTCTCAATTTTAGAGTGATGTATTAAAAATAATAACGCAAATTATTTTCTCCACTAAAAATTGTTCGAATGCAATATATTAACTTAAAAATTAAGCTTGGAGTTACCTACAAAAAATTTAAGCTTATTCGGATGATAACTTCTTGCGTTAGTCAAAAAACATGATTATGTATACTCTTGTAAATGGGTCATTCTACTGAAAATGGCATATTTCGAGGGCTGGAAAGGATAACCACTTGAGAGAATTTTTTACGACGATTTTCCTATTTAATTTGAGAAAAAACAGAATGTTATGAGTTTGAGAACTCATCCTACAATCATATCACGATCATATCACTCGCAGTGAAAATTTGACTTTATTTTTGCACTTGTACGGTGTACTAAGTTCCTGCTATTATAAACTACACTAGCAGCCCCCTGTCTCGGCTTCGCCCGAGACTTACTAAATAGAACACCGTAGTGTGTTGACATGTAATGTGAAACGTTTTCCGTCAGAAACTGCACACATACTCCTGACACTTCTCAGAACAAAAATCTTATTAAAAACATATTTGTTCGGAATCCATATAGTTTATTTGGCCAAAAAATAAGATCTTCACATAAAAAAAAAAATATACCTATACTAAAAAGTACTGTGCGTTCCTTATGCCATAAAATAATCGTTGGTCATAAGGAATCGTTGATTTGCAAATTTTCCCGTATAATTTACGAAAAGGGCTATTTTTTAAAGCTGTTAAGATTTGAAACTTCAAAAAGACTATATTTAAAAAAAATTCTTCTTTCTCTTATCTCACAACTTTATGACGAGAGCAACAAACTCCTGAAGCTTAATCTCTAAATTTTTTATTACCACAAAAACGCAAATACATATTCTACTTATTAAAAAATCTGAATTTAGATCTTTAAAGATTTGAGGGATTACTGTAAGGCTACAATGAAAAGCTGATCTCTCACGTAATGGATACTTTATTTGTCGATTTTGATGCTACTGTTCTAATCTCGATAAATTTTCTGCATCAGTTTCTTGATGCCTGAAATTGTATTTATTAGATGCATTTGAAGTTTTTCTTCCAATTCACCCTCTTGCGACTTATGGCATGCTTAAGACGTTTGTGACCCCTAAAGGCTGTTTTCTGTCAACTTTGTTAAGTTCTAATATATTTGTTGGCAAGGTAGTTTGACGTCCGATGGCCCTAAAAAAGATCGGATAGCTTCTTAAGTAAACTCTTTCTTGACTGCAATTAACATCAATTGTGACTACCTGGATATCTCAGGGTGATCTTCTCTGACCTGCTGTTGAAGCCCCAGACTGATCAGGAGAAAAATTACAAAGTCTGAAGCTTTGGAGCTAGTTGTAGAGATCTTTCCCAATGTCTCCTCGTATAACATCGAAGACTTTGGTGTCTAAAGCACTTTTTTTTGCAGACTTAGTTGTTTTGGTGATCAAAGATAGGGAGATTGGATCGTGATGCTTGCCCGTTGAAGACTGTACCATTTGTTGAAGTTTGTTCTTCCTTCATAGCTATTACGTTCATCCAGCGCAGACCTTGGAGAAGATCGGTGAATCCTGGTTGAATGCTTAGAGTCGAGAGGGTAATATAGGGTCATCGATTACCAGGGCTTCCAGCTTTGTGAAAAACAACTCCGCTCGTGACGACTGCCAGTGAATGACTGACTTGGTTTAATAGTGGCCGTCTATAGTTAATATATTTTTTTAGTTGACAAATCGCTTTCGGAAATGGTAGTCAAAATAACCCAATAACCCAATAACCCGAAAGGTAATTTAAACTAAGGTGGCCTTTAAAAAACCGATGAAATTGATGGTTAAGTAGGGAACGTAAATACTTAATTATGGCCCTGAAAAGGGCCGAAGGTGAAACTTACAGCTATTTCTTATTATTATTCCTGATGATGGAGAGCTAGCTGCGGGTAGCTTGAATCTTACCCTTGAAGTCTCTATGGACGGAGACAGTGGTGGAGAAAGGTATGCCAATGACCAAAGAATATCTCGTCTTTGGATCGTTTCCCGGATAACCAACCGCTCATTGAAAAATATGGGTATGCCGTTGCGGACAGGACCACTGAGGAGGTAGCCGTTGTGGCTGCCCATGCCCTTCAGGGCTGTCTTCCCTGGCTTACATTTGTACCCGGAAATTCTTTGACAGCACCAGGCGGGATGGTGAAACGGCCACACCACTCTGAAGTGATGGAGCAGGTTGTGCTCTGGCTAGATACGTCTCCTGGTATTTTGTCGGAGACATTATCGGTTACAATATTTTTTTATTGCTAGCACTCGTCAATCCTGGAGTTTTGGAGTGAACGTAGACCTTGGTCACTTGCACATTAGAGAAGAGTTTCGTCCGTAACCGGGATACCCAGCTGCACGACTATCATCTACATTCTCGATGCTGCTCGATGAACTGCCGGTCAACGACTGCAGAAATTTTCGAGACGTTTCGGCCTATTATAACCACAATTATTCAATTTGGTTTGCAGATAGCTTTGATTTTATTTCGACGCCACCTAGTGGATTCTACTGAACTAAAGTAAAAAGCTGGCGTATTTTTTGCTAAACTTCGAGCTTATTCATTGCTATTGTTATTAAATTTTTCAAGATAAAAACTATATTAAAACCATCTAGGAAGTGTCAAGAATCAGAGTCTCAAATTGCAGCAAAATCAGTTCAGTAGTTTTTGCGGTTAGCGATTACAAGGGTTTTAGCGACTTTGCTTTATATATTAGTAAGATTACTCCAGCCGATAAACTAACATTCATTGAAAATACAACGCATTTTGACGATATACATGTTGTACAGGAAATGTATACGTAACGAACAGAAGATTAAGATAAATAATTTTTTTGTGTAAAGATAAAAGTGCTTAAAAAATGGTGTAATCTAAAAAAGATAAGCAATGACTGGAAATTAAACTTTCGTCTTTTGTTTGTTCTCCGTAGTCCACACTATTAACAACGGATAATTAGTTGATTTAAAGTTAGTTATGTGCACGTGTCAATTTATAACCATTATAAATAAAAAAATATGTTGCTCGTCATGACTACTTAAATTTGAAAATTATTTTATTTGAAAATTAATAGGTATGTATACTTATAGATGAAGTACAAAATTACTTTCGAGCAAAGTAATTTTTAATATGCTGAGTAGCAATATAGTGGAATAAGAAATTTTACTATTTTATAGTGCAAGTTCTACTTTAGAATTCGGAACATTTTAAAACGATTATAATAAAATTTACTATGTTGTACAGTGAAAATTGTATTATCACAATTTTTACTATGTTAGACGTAGTAACTTTTATTGGGCTGTATAATTATTTTCGTATGGCTGCTACACAATACTTATTACTTTAAATATATTACACATTATTTTTAACGTAACAATTGGCGCCATTAGGGGAGTATATCATAGCTTTTTTGAAAAGTATAGAAATTTTTAGTAGAGTTCTTACCTTTTTTTAATATCATTTTCATCAGTACAGTAAAATTAAAAAGTTCAACATTTGTGACCGTCACTGACAGCGAAGAAGATTGTTAAAAAATCTAAAAAATTACTAAATAGTTTTTTTCTGGAGTTCTACATATCTCCAAAGTTTATACAGCTATATTGGGAGCCATACTAGTCAGTTGCCCAGGGTACCAGAATGTCTTCAGCCACCTTTGTTTGGCATTGAATATAAGACATATGTAGGTAAGCCGATTCAAATTCATAATGGGAGGGAGGAGTAATGTATGTATACTTGGCTTGTAGGGGTAAACGGTACAGTTATTGACACCTTAAGGTAGTGATTGACCCTTGTATAATTTGTATATCTATACATAAAGGCTCCATTTAAAAATGCATGTGGTGGTCAATCACTATCAGGGGGTCAACAACTGTACCCGTTACCCCTATTTAATGCTAATAATAATTTAATAATAATTATCATTTTGTATTAGCATATTAAATAAAAATTAACAATTAATACAGTCCTTATAACAGTAATTTTTTAATAATAATATTTTACAAATTAATTGTAACTTTTAAAAAGCAATATTGTAAAATAAAATTTATGAATGCAGATCTTTTACTTGGATACACGTTGTAACATGGTTTATTGTATCGCATTTCTTAAGGCAAATTATTGTACGTCGTTATTTCAATCTAGTATAATGTATTTTTGGCTAACACTTTTACGAACTGCGTGCGTATATATGGTACGTTTAGAATAATATTCAGGTGTATATATAATTACACATATATGCATGCTTATACATCCAGGTTCCAGGTTTTCCGATGTTACACTGTTACGTACGCCCATGGCATACTCTATATGTAGATAAATTTTTGGAGTTCAGTTTTCGGGTAAAACATGCATTTTAATCTTGCTGCAAATGGTACCTCCATTGACAAATTTGTATTTTGATCCATTGATCTAAGCTGCGGCTGATTTATAAAATAGACCATTTGGCACTAATTAAACACCAACAAAATTCTTTATAAAAATGGCAGAAAATATGACCAAAATATTTAGGATCTCCACAAGTTGTAAGGTTCCTCAACTCTGGTAAGAGTGGTGGCTGGTTCAAATTTTGATCACCCTCAGATTTAAAAAAAAATGATGTTGTTTTAGGAACACCTAGTAATAATTTGTTATTAGATACGCAACATAGTTTGACAGCCATATTAAAGGGTCAAATGTATTTATCTATGGAAATTTTCGGAAGGAATTCTCTCGGTGACATTATTGTTACAAACGTGAAAGATGATGGTCCTATTTTTAATCAAATTGTAAAAATTTACGGTAATTTACGTACGACATGTTTTTTAGTTAGTGAAGTTACAAATATCTACTTTAATTTTATGTATCACGCTTATAAAGATGAGATAGATATTAGAAGGACTTGCGAAGTTTTCGCTGAAGCTATACACGAAATAGGGCCATGTTTGTTAACAAAAAAGAGCGAAGAATTGTAAATATCAACTAAGTACGACATATAGTGTTTATTATGATAAACAATATTTGTGGAGAAGAAAAAACCAATTTTTTAAATAAAGACATAATTTAGTTTTGTTTATTGAGTNAGAACAGCTTCCGTACATCCAAGAGAGATCGAGAGCTAAACTATAGGCTAAACGCTCCCTCGGGGACATCAACAAAATAGCCATTGCGCAACGCGTTTCCATTCGATCCGCTCTGTGACAATGAGTTTCGACGCTACCCCGCTAATTGTATAAAATATACGTGTACGCATAGTATATTTACATGCTGGGGATAGAAGAAGACGAGCATCTAATTAACATTTTGTTGTTTACACGCGAGATTAATTCCTGGCGCACATACCGTTCGAGCTCCACTTAATCGTTTGTGATGTACCCAAATGCGCTCTTAACGAGAGCGAAACTAATGGAGATTTTCTTGTCATCCCGTACCGAGTGGTGCGAGAAGGTCGCCTAAACCCTCCTCGAGGAGCATTGCGTGGTGAAAAAGCACATGTGAAAAATCACAGAAGTACTTGCCCGAAAAAGTCGCACTGGCCAGGAATCGAACCGCGGTCTTCTCCCGCGTGCCAATCCACGACTTAGCCGACTGAGCCACCGCGCGCTCTTATATGCATATATATAAATTTCCTCTCTTTCATGGACATTTAAGTCTCTGTATTATATACTTTTTATACTCAATGCCGAAGTGTTATAGCTCGATAATGGGATCGAGCTCTTCTCTCCCAAGTTGGGAAGATCAGCTTATCACCTCGGAGGTATGACGCTTTCAGCCTCGGTTTCTCTGCATCCAACGTATCGTCAACTTCGGATGTTACCAAACACGTACGGCGAGTCTTCCAATTTGGTAACAAAAAACTTCGAAATTTTTCGACTTAGTATATTCTGAATTTCATAGTGTTAGCATTCAATGTTATCGAGGTCTTTCGATACAAAAAAAGTTGATAATATCCTACATCCATGCCTGTAGTCCCGTAATGGTAAACCTATTATGCCATATCTCAAGTAATGACGTCTTTTATTACGTCATTGGTGACGTCAAAAAAAAGTCTTCAGTAGCGTTAAATTGGTATCACATTGATGTCATTTACGACGTCATAAAATATCTAACTAAGGATATCGGAGAATACGTAATATATAACACTGCATCGTAGATGACATAAGAATTAGCGATAAAAATGAGAAAATTTGAAAAAATTGACGTTTTTTGGAAGTTTTTGCGATATTCCTTGCAGCTTTCGGAACAACTTTATACATTAGTTATCGATGGAGTCAGCGCTAAGGATTATAATGGCACTCGACTGTAAATAGCTGGGGTACAGTGGCAGCTGTGAATTTGTATATGTGCATCTACGAGGCCATCAGCTTGAAACTATGAACAGCCGAGGAGCACGAACTGTTGACCACGAAAATCTTGTTGTCGCTGATTTCCATCATTGATGTTGGCTAATTTTGTTGTGGCTAATTTCCAACACCTTAACTCAATAATTAAGTAATAAAGTGTAATCTTACAAGCCACTCATTAAAATATAACAATAAACAGTTATGAGTAAAACTAGGGAGGAAAGGCGTGTCATAAGTGGATCAACCATAAGGGTTCTGGTACTCCCCTCAACTCCCCTATGGTTGTCGTGGGGGAGAGGCTCCAGCTATAGTCGGACTATGAACGGAAGAGAGGCGGTGGTGGGGGAGAAGCTGATTGGGTGGTGGGTGGCCAGCGCTGGTGGGGGGAGAAGTTTGAGCTATAGCACGACCAGATCGTGGGGAGAGGCAGTGGGTAGGGTGGGATTGGGCCACTTAGTGGTGGGGGAGATTGAGCAATCGAGCGGTAGATGGTGAGGATTACTCGGGCAGTAACGTTGGGTGGGGGCTTCGTAATTCAGATGTTAGTAGCTGTGACGTTGGATGGTACCGATGACTGCCTTCGTTTCTAGTTTCGAATCGACCTCTGGGGTCAGGATGGTTTGAGAGGTGTAGGCTACTAACAAGCTTAGCGTATATCAAGAGGAAGATGGAAATCTTTTCTTCTCGAGAGCGGGCGTATTGAGTTGTTAGAAAAAAATGTATACTCTTTCGTTACGAAAAGCGGACTGCATATGCCCCCTTTCAACTGACCAACGCCTGCTCGCTTGACGTAGTACCTATGGGGCTGTTATTTTGTATCTACACAGATGCGTTAGCCGTGATGTATGACTTTTTCGCTTCTTATTCAGACATATAATATACCAGCGTAATAATTTTTAATCTCAAGAGTGGGCGTATCGATTGATGCGAGATGTCAGAGAGAACATGTATACTATTCTATTACCGAAGCAAATTACGTATTCCTTTCAATTGCTCAACGCTTGCTCACTCATTTTTGACGCAGTACCTTGCAATCAAATGTAGCTGTTATTTTTTATCTATATACATACATTAGCTGTGACCAATGATCCACCGCTTCTTCCTTAAGCGTATAATATAGCAGCGTAATATTTTTTCTTTTTGGGAGCAGGCGCATTGAGTGATGCGTGTTAATAGAGAAAACGTGTATACATTTCAATACCAAAAGCGTATCCCAATGCGTTGGCTTACTCATCTTTAATCGAGTACCTCGCTAGAGAATAGATTCAGTTAATGCGATAAAGTAATTTTAAAGGGTACAATAATAAAGAGGCATAAAGTCAAAAAATCGATATATATATATATATATATATATATATGAATAAAAAACTTATTTACTGCATAAGTATTGTGTATCAGATGTACATTGAGTTAAGAATATCGTTGTGTTGTTAATGCTCTTTTAAAATCTATTTTCGTTAAGCTGTAGCATTCTGCATAGCACAATGAGCTGAATTAAATTGGTGACTTACGCATTCCATATCATGCACACTAATTTTTTTAAAGATAGACACTGCTTGACATTATAAATATACCTATAAAAATAATTGTATAACGTGAATATTTAGTAAAACGTATAAATCATACTTTGAGTAATGTACCTATTAAATAGCACACAGCGCAACGATTCAATTTTTTAAAGACCTTTTATGTAAACAACATTATCTGCTTTAATAATTGCTCAAACGATTGAAGCGAGATTCTCGTAGGAAACTTCTCCTGGGCTCCAAGGAAGACCGTGATCATTAGACTCCAACCATCGATTTTCACATTTTTTCTTAGGCAAGAGCTGAGCCCAAGAATATGGAGACTTAAATACAAAAACTGATGGTGTAGCATTTTTTTGTGCAGGTATAATATCAACCTTTTTAAAAAAAATCCATTGTGTATGATTTTAAAGGCTTGTACATTAATTACGTATTTCATCAACTTAACGTTGTTACGATTATGAGTCAACTAATCTCTCTATCGATATGTGATCTCTTTATATACAACTGCTAGTCACTGCTAGTTATCAATCGTATTGCTTTCGCAGAGGCAAATCAATATCAGAAATTAGTAGACAGATTGCTGATTGCAATGCTACGGTGCGAGTTCACTTTTCGTCACTATTTCGAGGTCCCCGTCGTGGCCAAGTGGCAGAACCAGGCGCATATATTAGTTTTTTTTTTTTTATTTGAGAAGCGAGGAGGGGGTTTGCCACGTGTGTGCCTACAGATTCGTGTGGAAATGGGCATGTAGGCGTTTACTTTGGAGACGCGTGAAAGGGGTATACTGAGTGTGTGCCTACGGAAAGAGAAGGGGAAATGACGATTACAGTTATAAAGCTATAACCTATCACCACGTATAGCATAGCGAAAGCAAGCGACGAGTGCGAAGTGCGACGAGTAATTCTCGCTATGAGCATACTTCTGAAATGAGATTTTAGAGATCAGGAAGGAAAAGAGAAAAAAAATTTTGACATTAATGATTGTAAGGTAAAAAATCTATTCTTTCATTTTACAGTTCTCTATAACATATAAGAGGCTAGTCACATGATTTTTCGAAAATTAAATCATGCAACTAAATGCCTACAATTGTAAGCACAGACGTTCAAGGCATTTATTTAAAATTCTTCCTGTACTTTGGATTTTTTTCATAGTACGGTACATCGAATAAAATGCGATGAAAAAATATTCAGCTTTAACTTTTTTTTTAAGGTTGATAGTATGGCTATAACCACTTTAAATACAATTTACTATTTTTACTGATGAAAATCGCTATGAACTGTAGGCTAAGCTCCGGAGGAAATCAATAAACACATGTGACTTCGAATCGTATAGTATCCGAAGTTTGGATAGGTAAGTAGCTTATGCCACTGGTGAGATAGTTTTCCAATTCGGGGTTTGATTTCACTTGCTGTTGGATTTTTTTTTTTTTTGATCCAATCCATTAAGTATTCTGTCTTAATTTCTTATTATAACCTTCATTTTATTTTATTTTAATTCATTTTATTTTTTTTATATCATTCATATCTTAAGAATTAGTTAATGGAGTTAACTATGTAAGATTTTACTGGTTTGTTTGCTTTTTCATTCGATTGATGCATTAAAGTTTAGTATCTTATTAAGATTGATACAACAATTTCCTAATTCGTAATTTTAATTTAATTCCTAACAAGATCGTATTGATGCTTTTTTTATTTCTGAGGGAGCAGTAAAACGTTGAACGGTAGCTATTTAAAGCGTTAGATAACTGTGTGGATTTTTGAAAATTTTGCACCAGAAACTTTTTTTTTGGTAACATTTTAACTTATTATGGAAGCTATTATGGACAAAAATAAGCCTAGGCTTTTTTTTTATTGGAGAAATTAGTGTATGAAGTAAAACATTTCGATTAATAAGTTACTAAAATTATTTGAAACATTTTTAATATGTAAAAGATTTTTCAAAGTAGCGTAATATTTTATTATTAAAAAAAATAACGTAAGAACTTTTTAGCATAGTAATAATAAAGCTATTTTTATGTTGCTGATTGTAAAGAAAGATTGATAATTTTTTTCAAATGCCAGAAATGCAATTGTACTTTTAAAAATGGATTGTTGGGTAAGTATAAGAAAGAGTATTTTTAGAGTGAAAGGCAAGAAAGAGCATTTTTAGATATCTGGAGAAAATAGAGCTTTTTAAAATCAGTATCAAGAAAAACTCTTTTTAACTAAATTTTTTTTTCCCCTGATTTTAATGCGGCAATGTTTATGTTTAGATACATAAAATACCAAAGCATTAATTACTAATTTAAAGTCTTAATACTGGGTAAAATAAGGCGCTTACTTGATAATTATTAACTTAATCAAGCAGTAATTGGTAACACAAGCGCTAATTAAGGCCTTCAGGGCTTAATAATGGTAGCGTGAAGTGCTCTGGCCACTAATGACATAAATAAAACAAAAATATTGCAACCTAGTATTTGGTAATAAGCTTTTCTATTATTAATGTTTCATTAATTATTTAACAACGTGACCAGCAAGTGACTTTTGTTACCCAGGGATTGGTCACATATTATTAACTAATTCTTAATTAATTTAGGATATATACATATGTATATATATATATAGTATCATAAAAATGTATANTATATATGCTTGTATTGCCAACTTAAAATTAGAAGAAAAAAAATTTTACTTAAAGAGACTCTTTTTCCATTCAATTGAAGGTAGTTGTTTCCTAAATTAAAAGTATCTAAAAATGTACGAAATTATCAGCAAAACTAATATAAGCGCTGAGAAATATTTCTGAAAAATTTTAAACCGATTTATCACGTCGTTATTAAAATATCTTCGTCAAAAAATCACTCTTTTAAAATTGGAGCAATAGTGCAAACACTACATAGCCCCATTATTTTTAAAAGTGTAACTTACCGCATATCTATAAATAATAGAAAAACTACTGAAAACTCCCTTAGACAGTAAAGAAACACATGCATTTTTTTGAGAAATTTTCACCACATAGTTTTAAAGAAATATGAATCAAAAAAGTGCTCTTCGTTTGATTTTGAAAGATAATCAAGTAAGTATCGCGTATGTAGTAACGTCGCATTATCACATGAACACAAGTAGATAGATGTATATGTTTATGTATGTATAAGTATATACGAAGGTATTCACATTTCACTCTGATATGTTGAATACGGGATGATAAATGTATATTGTATGTCTATATTACAGTTTGGCCTCTATATTGGGAAATAACTACCTTAAAAAAGCTATCTTATGCCTTCTATTCCAAATAGACTCTTTCTTGCGCCGTCCCAACGGTATTATTCAGAGATTCAAAAAATTGTAAGAATTAAGAAAAAAATTAAACCACGTCCAGGTCTACTAATAAAAAGTGGACCAAAATCTCTGTCCGTAACAGCTTCTATTATAAGTGAAAATGTTACCAAGATAAAAATTTCTAGTGCAAAGTTTTGAAAAATTTACACAGTTATCTACCACTTTAAATAGCTACCGTTAAACGTTTAACTGCTCCCTCAGCTGTGAAAAAACTTATTTAAAATCATTAAATTATGTAGAAATATGAATTAAAAGTTTTAGTCGCTTATTGCAATATAAGGTTTTTGGTCATTTAACAATCGTATAGAATATTTTAAAACAAACTAAACTACATTCATTTTTCTTAGCTGCAGTAAGCATGTACATACATATAAATTACAACGTTGGATAAGTAAAATCTGTTAAGAATATCATGATAATTATCACATTAAAATAAAGTTGTTATTGTACGAAGAAAAAAAAAAAAAAAAACAACAAAAAAAAAAAAAAAAAAAAAAAAAAAAAAAAAAAAAAAAAAAAAAAAAAAA
>NW_019379645.1:194012-225987 GCF_000648655.2 Copidosoma floridanum
ATAAAACATTAATTTATTATTTTATTTCTCAAAAAAAAAAAAATCATGTCAATGGCATGGACTGGCATAGCATTAGTTTTTCTTCCAAAAGGGATGACCAGTCATAGAACTTTTAGACTTCCTTTAGATCTTAATAATATAAAGAGTGCATTTTTAGAATTCGAGTCAGATAAAGGAAAATTAAGAGAAAATGATTTAATTATTTGGGATTAATTATTTATTTGGGATAAGGTTTTAATGATTCCAAAAAAAGCATTGGAAATTGTAGACAGAACGTTTAGAGATTTATGTAATACTGAAAAATGTTTTGGAAATAAATTCATTATCTTAGGGGGTGATTTTCGTCCGATTCTCTTAGTGATAAAAAACGGTAATAGAAAGATTATTTTTGAACAAACTATTAAATCTTCATTTTTATGAAACTCATTCTAAATTTTGAAATTAGAAATCAATATTTCTCTAACGATAAAGGATTTTCAAAATTACTATCAAAAATTGGGGAAGGGGAAATAAAAACTTTTAACATTCCTAAAAGTTGGATCTTGAGTGACGAATGTTCTCAAATATTTTGTAATATCTCAAATTGTTCAATGAATAGTGTTATTCTTACATCGCATAACGAGAACACGTCTCATTTAAATAATAAAATTCTTTAAAAATTAACTGGAGAAATTGAAACTTACCATAGTATAGATAACGCAACTTATAAAGGGGTTCATAAATCAGACGATAATACTTATTTAAATTTTTCGGCGAAAATGTTGAACAATATTCGTGAAGGATTAGCACCTCATGAACTAAATCTAAAAATTAGTACAATAGTGATGTTACTGAGAAATTTATGTATATCAGATAGACTCTGTAATGAAACATTTTTACCAATCACAAAATTATTGCAGTATAATATAGAAGGGGAAATAATAACTTCAGAAAAAATTGGAAATAGAGTCTTCATTTCAAGAACAACTTTAGACACAGGAAACTCCTTAACATTACCGTTAATTTTGTATCGTAAACAATTTCCAATCGTTGTGGCACTTGCTATGACAATAAACAAATCCCAAGGTCAAAATTTCGATGATGTAGGTTTGTATTTAAAAAGACCCTTATTTTCTCATGGTCAATTATATGTGGCTTTATCAAGATACAAAAATAAAAATAATTAATTTATTCAAGTAGAAAGGCAAAAAAACACAGAAATAGAAAATATTGTTTGGAAAGAGATTGTTACACAATTTATTGACTTCACTGGATGATTTTTATAGATAATTTGGCAATATTTATGATAATAATTCGAAAGTCACTCCCTCATGTTTTATCATTTAACAAGTATACATGACATGATGTATGAAAAATAGTGTGGGGGGTCTGTGGAGGGACAGGCAAAATTGTGTGTGGGGGCTGTGGAGGGTCTGCGGGGGGGGGGCTGTAAGGAGTCTAAGGAAAAAGTCAGAAAATGTCAAATTAGCGATGAATACGGTCGAATTTCAGCTTATTTGTGGTGGGTTTGTGGGGGGTCTGTGGGAGGGGGGCTGTGGAGGGTCTCTGGGGGGATTTGAGGGGGATATGTGCAATACCTCACACAAATAATTATATAATATAGAGAGATATACGTATGAGTTGATTAATAATGAATTAGTGTTGTAAGAATTTTGCAGTGATCATAGCGTTGATTTGTAATGTATAATCCAATTGAGTTTCACGGGAAGAGTAAAAATAGTCGTAAGCATAAAATATTCTCTGTTGGATAAATAAATGAAGTTACAATTTAGTTAATTGCGTAAAACAATTGATTAACAAGTGGATCATCGCGGGTGATTTATTTTCTTAGTTTTCGTTACGATTCTGGACTAATCGTGAGGGTTTGGATAGTAGTGAAATTAAATTTATATGAAATAGACTAGTAGAGCGTAATCCGTCACTTGATGAGTGTCTATTAATAGCGCATTATTGTTTACATCCATTGTAACTGCCCGAGCCTTGCAGATAGCGACGTTTGTTATGATCAAGGTGAGTTGAGGGAGCGTGATCTTATTTTTGTTTTCGGCTAACACCTGTTTCGATTGTAGTTGAACGTTCGTCTGATTACGATTTGGGATGTCTATATAGGGGATCCCAGCAAGCTTACATACAAAAATTAGAATTACTTAGATAAAGAAAGAGAAAATTTTGATTTATAAAAATGAAAAAAGCGTGCGCTTCATTAAAGGTTATTCTAACATTGTAAAAATATTTAAATAAATGATTAATTACAATAATGTTGATTCATTTTGAACATCGAGTTGATGATTTTACCTACAATCTGTTCCGATCCTGCGTGTCCATAATTGAGAGCCTTAAGTCAATAATACGGGACTTTACATTTGGTAATCCTGGTGGGACACGGAGAAATCGAGTGCAAATTAATTGACTAGTGGGTAATTAATAACAATAATAATATTAATATTACGCTATATTAATAACTTATAATAGAGAAAACTTTTACTTTTCATGCATGGTTATATAATTTCAGTCGATTTCTTTAGTTATTTTAACAATTATAACGCAACTGATGAAATAAACAAAAATTTGTTTCAGACTGTAAAAAACTTACGAAGTTCGAATTTTCACCCGAGGCCAAACATGTTGCAGTTAGAAAAAAATAAAAAAATACACTTATTGTTTCACTAAAAATGTAGAAAGCACAATTAAATAACAAAATGCATAATGGGTCATGGAATATTTCACCCGTCGTAAAGTCAGAAACTGATGCTTTTTACTACCCTGCACACATCGAGGACGAAGCTTCTCAAGACACAAACCTTGTAACTTACAAGAAGTTTTTAATAAATAGTGGAAAATACCTATGTTACACTTACGCCCACATAAATAATATTTAACGCCAGGCTCTGCAAATCAAATTGAATGGCCAGTTTCTAGGACACATCCTGTACTTCCTCTTGCTCAAAACTTTTTTTTTGTTTTTTATTTTGTACAGCCTTTTCTAAAAACTGTGTCCAATAGGCTTTTGCAATTCAGTGTTACTATGTATTTATGAGGTTGTACCCCAATACAGCGGACCATTTTAGAGGGAAGGAGGGTTTGGTTGAATCCTGCGGATGTTAACGCCGGGTGAAGGGAGGCCAGGTAATAAGTTTATGCGTTACAAAAAACTTTTTTTTATTCTGAAATATTAGGTTTCAAATTATTTTTACCTAATAGTTGGCTTAAAAAAATTGTTTACTTTATTTATAATCACTTCTTTGAAATCTTACTATGATTTTTGTTGTTTAAGGCATTCTTTGACAACATTGTTAAATATGTTTATGTTTATATTTATACTTATTATGATTAACGTTGCTTCATTTAAAAAAAATGCCACTTTATTGTAGTAAAAACATATAATATTTCAATATTTAACAGTTATTAATCCACAAATACATTATTTAAAATTTTTTTTTTTTTAATTTTGAAAAAAAAGTCAACGTAACTTTTGGGAGGGGGGTTCAATTCTGATTTACACAATGTTTACACGAGGGAAGGGAAAGTGTTTAAAAAATCAAAAATTTGTCTATGGCATTGGGCTACGATCCTATATGCTATCGTCATTTGGTTAGCGTAAAACCGCCTCAGATTTAATTTTTATCAATCACTTCCATATCAAAAGAGACTAAACTACTATGCTACCGTGGCCGCCTGCTCAACACTGTTTCAACATATCTCGACTGTATGTAAGGCCTGATGGTAATTAGCATTTTAATTATTCAATCAGTACAAAGGCTTTCGATTTTATTGAAGTAGACTGGGCTAATCAAGGAACTAAAATTTTTGAAAAAGAATCAACAAGATTAAGCAATGCATAAGCTGCTTTTCAACAACAAAATTGAAATTTTTCGTACTACAATCGACGAAGTATGGAGACTGGAAGTTAAATTACATCGACTCAGAGGAGAGGAGCTACGTATGAATGATTTAAACCGCTAAATAATACAGTTCCAGTTACATCTCATGATGAACTACTGTAAATAGAAAATTTTAAGCGTGATATTCAACCTAACATGGAGGCTGATACTGTAGAAAAAATATTATTCCAAAACGATACCGTATAATGCCAACAACAAGTTCAGTATCCTTAACGTGCAGGAGTAGCTCCAAATCTTAATTTTCAACAAAAAAATTTGAATTCTCATCGTTTTTCAGTAAGCAAAAGTCATAAAAACAAAAACTATCTACAAGAAATGATCAATTATGCTTCTTTTGGATCACCTTCCCAATCAAATGTTTATAACTAGCAAAGTTCATGTACCCCTTATGTGAGTACGTCAAAATGAAATTATTTTGATACTTCACGTAATTTAAATTTTGACAAGAAGTTTAGTGTTAGATAGTTATATCATATAATTAATATTTCAGGTAGTTCAAATGCTTAAATTTATATGCATCGAGCTTATACTCAAACTTAAAAAATAATTGATTTCACTTTGCTAGGTAATGTAGAACATACTATAAATAACTTTACATTCGTTCAATATTTTTTTTACTTTTTTAATTTATTTAGTTTTACGCGAAATCTTCTTAAGTAAACTTTTTCCTTTCTTTAAAGATGTAGCCAAGCTTACAAGCTAATGTATCTTCTAACAGTTTCTAGTTCAATTCTACGGAAGAATCTTATGAAATTTTTATATAATAAAGTAATACACTACACATTATACAGTAAAACAGTGTATCACTACTATTAAAAAATTAATTAATATTTAAAAAAATTACTCTTAAACGTAATGACTTATTAATAATTTTGTCGAAAATTGATACTGAACAAATTAAAATCATTAAATACAACTGACCTTGTGTCACTCAGTGGATGTAAATCGGAGGACTGCAAACGTTGCACCAAAAATTCCGGAGTCAAGGAAATCACAGCAGAAAAACAAAACAAAGCTAAACCGTTGAACAGTATAGCACTCTAGCAGGGGTTCTATCGAGGTACATGAAAGTTTGCACTATTAGATGTATTTTTGACTTGACTGCATGTGCAAATGACAAAACTTGACTTCTGCACATATGCAGATAATATAAATACGTCCTAAAGTACTAACTTTCATGTATCTCGGTAGAACTCCCACACCCAAGCTAATCTGGCCTGCGGCTCAATCATCGTGTGGTTTTTACCCCTTTCCTCTAACTCAGCCAGCCTACTTGAGGTGGCCCAACGGTACCTTTATATTATATCTCCGCCTAGACGTTAAATACCAAGGTACTCAGCTCTATCTCTTAAACGCTACTCAGGAAAGGTTTGCGAGAAAAGCTATCGTAAGAAAAAAGAAGAACCAACAGCTATAAGTAGAAAGCATTATTTAATAGTTAGGAAAGTATGAAGAAGAAAATGAAAAAAAAAAAAAAATAAGAAAAAAAAATAATGATGAATAAATAATAACTTGGTGGGGTGATCTACGGATATCCACTTATAATGGTAGTGCTTGGGTTGCCTTAGGGGGAAATGTCGATTGGGGGCTGAAAAAAAGAGAAATAGTTGAATTGGGACCAGGCTGTTACCTCTTTTTTTTAAATAGTGTCAAACTGGGGCCGGGCTTTTTATCATATGTTTTAATCAGTGTCGAATTGGGGCCCGGGCTATTATCTCCTAATTACATTTTAATATACACTTCTACATCTACACTGTAAACACATTTATTTGTACATTGAAGAACTGTAAACATAACTAATGTATACACATTCATTCGCTCGTACATTTTACTCTAAGCGAGATATCTTCTATTAGTCCTTTAGTCCCTCTTAGTTCTTCTGTAATAACGACATCCAACATACGTTACGGCAATGGAGTTTCGTATGGGTGAACGTGGCAAGCAACTGTTATATCTTGACATGTACACGTACTCATTTAAGGCGAATTCGCGCAACAAGGTGCAGCGATGGATTTGCTCGAATAAAAAGTGCAATAGTTACGTAAAGCTTAATTCGAATAAGGCTATTGTTGAACACGTGGCAAGCTATAATCATGATCCAATATTCGAAACTACTTTAAATCGAAGGACGATCAGCAATGCTGTGAAACGAAAAGCAGTTGATGACATTTCGATTCGCCCATCAAAATTGATAATTTCGTTCAACTAAATCTCATTCAAAATATTTCAAAAAAATTTTTGCCCATATATTAATCGATCATAAATATGTTTTACTATACTAACGAAAATCTATTATGTTGAATGACGAGAATATGTTTTACAATAACGACGAATCCATTAAATTTTCAAACACATTTATTAAACACGCCAGTTATTTTATAAAACTGCCAGTCCAAAGCCTGGGTGAAGTGTGACGGAAAAACGTGTCAACAAATTGCCCGGGCCCCAATTCGACACTGATTAACAAATGCGATAAAAAGCTTGGCCCCAGTTCGACAATATTTAAAAAAGGAGATAATGGCCCGAGCCCCAATTCGACACTAATTAGAAAGGTGATGATTGTTCAGCGCCAATTCGACACTGGCTACCTTAGGCACTCCTTAGAGCGTTTTACTTTCTTCAGTCCACACATGTAGTAGCAAACGATACGCAGATCAAGAACATCTTATGGCGAATTCAACCATCATGGCTGGTTGAACACTGACTTAATCTATTCCACAGGAAGATGCAACCCAAGTTACAGGACCAAATTAGATATGGCAAGGTCTACAGCTTACCAGAGTTGCTGAGAAGAGCCACTGAGGCAGAGCACTTTCTTGAGATGAGAAGCACCCACGAACCACCCTTCTCTGAACATTTCTACCTGTTGGAGCCTGTATATAAGCCCAAAGCTAAGACTGCAAAGGCCAAAAAACGTCTAAAGGTTACTAGCATAAGCTATCCACAACTTCTGTGGAGGTTGTAGGAGATCGCATCCATCCGTGATCTAAGTACGAGCGTGTATGAGATCACGTCTATCCGCAGTGAACAAGCTGAAGGAAATTGGGGAGCTGTCAAAGCAGTTGACTAATTCTCCTAAAATAGCTGGTTTCGAAGTGATGGACGGACACATGGCTAAAATGGTCAATGATCTGACCAAAAAGATGTCAAGAAAACTCATTACCAACAAGGAGATGGTGAAGCTGCTGCTTAACTTTCTGTACATTGAAAATCGTCCAATGTCTTTGGTGAAGTACGCCAATGAGTCAAAGCCAATTCTATGCTCCTCTAACGGTCCCTGTAAGCAGGAGAGATAATCACTCTTCCCTCCTCCCAGGGAAAGGAGCGCCAAGGTTTGTGCTCATACTCAGTGAAGCGATATACGAACAGCAGATCAGGTGCAGAAAACCCCAGCACCCCGAGCGGAGTACTGGCGTCACAACCATGCTGTTTTAAGTAGAACCATTTTGGTCACTACACATAGGATTGCCCTAATAAGAGATAGGAAAATGAGAGGAGACATACGTAAACGAGGGTATTACGCCGTCTCTTTCTCTCCCCAACATTCCCTGGTAATGGTTGCATCGAAGGACACGCGTTGATAGTGGCTGCAGCTCAAAGTAGCTGGCTATAAGCTATGA
The DNA here is from genome assembly GCF_000648655.2 of Copidosoma floridanum. Next base: position 201,535 of record NW_019379645.1, read on the forward strand.
ACTCTACGACCTTGGTGTCATCCATACTATCATGCAAACGGTGGATCTGGTTGGTTAACGCCTGCGTCCGACACTTGCGTCCAACGCTGGGCAGTGCAGGGATGACTCATAGACGACCGTTACACACTTTAGGTCTCATCACTCTGCCCTTCCCAGCTAGAAACGTTAGTAATAAAACGGGAACGTTATATTACTGCCAAAGTTGTATGCTGATAGTTACATATGTGCTGACTTCACGTACGCTTTTGGGACCATCCGTAACCCCGTTGAAAGAGTTCTAGGGCTCAAAAGGCAAGAGATCAAAGTCGTTGTAATTCTGATGGCAATAGGCAAGATTCAACTGACTGCCATTAAAATATCGTCCAATCAGCAAGAAAAGTTGCAGACACTCCTAGACTGCTATGTGGAGTATGAGGCTCTTTTAGGGTACAAAACGTTGATTGAACACGAGATTGAGGTCACGACCTCTTGACCTATGAAACAGAAGTGCTATTCCATATCGGACAAGATCCAAGGGATTTTATGCACCCACGTGAATGAGATGCTCAAGAGGGGTATGGTCAAGTCATCTAACAGTGGTTGGGCTAGTTCCATAGTCATGATACGTAAAAAGGACGGCAAGTACTAGTTTTCCGTTGACTACCGGAAAGTACACGCTATGAACGTACCTGACGAGTATTCGTTAACGCGTGTATTACAACATATGGATACAACTCTTTGCAAGCTGAGGAAGACGCATTTTATTTTGGCTTTTGACCTCAGAAGTATATACCACCAGATTCTGTTAGCCGAGAAGGGTAAGCCTTGAGAGGGGCAGTATTTGACAGAGTTGAAATACTCTGAAATACTTTATTTCAGCTTTAATTCAAGCTCTCTGAATATTTAATGACTACATTTAAATTGAAATAATGACATCAATGGATTTTATAAACGCAGCCCTCGCTTATGCCACCGTATCATCCACAGGAAAATCCTGTACAACACCTAGAAAAAGAGTTACTAGAGAGCTGGAGGCAACGCATAGAGCGTCTGCTGATGCTCCACGTAGAAGCAGAAAAACGATATGGTGCCGGCAAATACCACTTGGCATTACAATGCCAAACACCATGACGTGGTCTACGCTCCCGATAATCAAATATGGTGGAAGAAGTACGTCCTGTTCATGGCAACACAAGTCATGGTGGTGAAATTAGCCCCACGTTGATTGCCAATATTACGGGATGCGCGAAATGCTTACAAACAAAGTAGAGGCTTTCACTTTTCTTATCTTTCTATACTGTATAGTTTTTTTTAGGTCCATATTTACTAGCCACTCTACGCCACTCATCACTATCCAATCAGTCTGTCACAAAAAATTACGTTTAATTCTGCTTGCTTCTACAAGATTTGAAAAAAAATAAAAACAAAATAAAAGCCACCCTACAGAGATGTATGCACATCAAAAGTGATATGTACCCTATAATAGTTAGGCTTGTTAAAAATGCTTACGATACTTGGATCTGATAAGCCTGTTAGAAATACCAGATGTCTGATAGGCTTATTGGACCCATGACTGACTGGTTGAGTGAGTTAGCTAAAAAGCCCCAAGGAATAATAACTAGACTAAGATCTAATATTTCTGCTAATGTTTACTAAAGTATTCCATTGGCTGTTAACAGCATTAAGTGCTTTAAATTTAATGATTTAGGTACAAAAAAAAAATTTTATGAATTTAGCACACTGCATGTTAGAGTATTAGTTATAAGAAAAATTATTTAATAAAATTAATTTTTGTACGTTCAAAAGTATTTAACTTTTTTACTACATACACATCTTATTTCGAAAAAATTATATTCATAGCATAATTCGTCAGTAGAAAAAAGGAGGCACGTCAAGCCCCGCCTCATCCCACGTTGTCTTGCGCTGTTCCGTACTGCTCCACAGCTACTTCACCGAATAAAGGCTCCTGTCTCTCAAAATCTTTACTGCTACATCATATCTTTAAAAACCAATTAAAGATCAGCAACTAAGATTTTATGAACACTAGTACAGTGAAAAAAAAAATATCTCGTAAAAGCATCCTGTAGTATTGCTTTATCTTCAATATAATAGTATAACATGCCAGTGAATGTCGCTTCAGGACGGTCATCAGCGTTTTTTAATCGATATTATTAAAATATCCATCTGACATTTGATGTAGCATAAAAAATACCCTCAAAAAATTGTAGATCGTTTATCTGTACTATTTCATAAGTGTTTAGTTAAAAAAATCTCAGTTTAACATGTCACCTTATGAAAGAATTACATAAAGTTGCATTTATAAAGAAATGGTCTATAAAAATTTTCTAATTTATTATAAGATTGATTACTGCATGCATTAAATATGCATTAAATCGGTCAAATAGGTATATTCGTATGACGAAAGTAATTGATAACATGAATCAGAATAACCGAAAAAATATACAGTGCTGTGATCATATGATTTGAATTTTTTTTTTTTGGAAGTTATAGGTAAAGGTCTGTATAATATGGAAAAAATGGTCCAAAATTAAAAAAAAAACATTGGTAAATGTAAAAGCAGTTCTTGAAACCAAAAAAAACGTGTTATCTAACACGTTTGTAAGTATGTATATTTTTTCAAAACAGGAAAAAAAATGTAAGATTACGTCAGAATCAAGCAACAATGTTACCATAAATATGAAAAAAAGAATCTAAAAATGATTATTTGTACACAGGGGTTAAAATGTCAAAAAATTTCCCCTTACAGAGAATCTCACGTGTTATTTACGTATGAAAAAAAATTTTGATCTAAAGTTTTTTTAATCAGACTTTTCAAAGTCACTAGTTATTAATATACCACAAATTTTAAACATTTAAAATGCAAGACACAACATGGTGTCAAGAGAATGGTGGAAACACATGGTCATCACAAGAAGTTTGGATTTTATCCAACTTCTTACAGTTATCACATTTGAATAATTTATTTTCGGGTTGCGGGTAAGAGATTTTATTATAAGGGAATAGGGGATGTTGAAATAACCCTTCGGATTGAAAATATACGTAATCTAGCAATTGAAAACGTTAATTTTCTTAAAATTAGAACAAAAATGCCAATTAATAATATAATCAGACAACAATAGTGGGATGATAACACAAAAATCAGAAATATTTAGTTTACGATACACAGTCGTTAAGATGACAGGAACCACTCCTAACCAAGAATTTTGTGTGGTAATCGTGATAAGAACAGAGTTCATATCTACATATTCAAGTATAAAAGTTTCAATTTACTATTAAATATTAGAAATTCTAAATAGCAGAGACAGAATGGTGATCGAAGAAAATTTCTACTTATTTCTTTAATATTAGTGATTTTATGATTTAAATAATTTTTTCAGAGGTTGCTGAGAAATCCATACTAAGTCAAGAATAAATGGTTTACACTTAAGAAAAAATAAGAAATCTGACAGTTCAGTAAGTATTAACCATTAAGATTTGTCTTAACAATATGGTTAATACAATCAGTGACCTCAAAGCGTATAACTCAATAATTAAGACTAATGTTATTCCATCAGCGTAAATTTCATGGATAACTGTTGATAGAAAGTGATTTTTTTGTCGTTTTATCCACTGCATAGCGTAAATTGAACTTAATTTTTTTTTTTTTACCAACTGACCATGATTTGACTGTAAAATAATTTGATACTCTTGATTCTTAGTTTTAAAAAGTATACTTACTGAAGTTTTGGATCTCAAATTTTTTTTTAAGTTTGGAAAATTAAGTCCTGACTTAGTATGGTTTTATCTGCAACCTCCTCAAAAATTATCCAAATTTTAGAAAAATAAGTAGAAACTGTAAATTAAATCTTTTTGATTTTTGTGTAACTATCCAACTGTTGTTGTTCAATTCTATTATTAATTAACATTTTTATTCTAGTTTAGAGAAAACTAACCTACTCAGGAGTCTACTAGCTAATAATATCTACTATCATGTATACATGTATATATATATATATATATATATATATGTATGATCTCCTAATTCCATTTTTATATACACTTCTACATCTACACTGTAAACACATCTATTTGTACATTGAAGAACTGTAAACATAACTAATGTATACATATTCATTCGCTCGTACATTTGACTCTAAGCGGGATATCTTCTATTAGTCCTTTAGTCCCTCTTAGTCCTTCTGTAATAACGACAGCCAACATACGTTACGGCAATGGAGTTTCGTATGGGTGAACGTGGCAAGCAACTGTTATATCTTGACATGTACACGTACTCATTTAAGGCGAATTTGCGCAACGAGGTGCAGCGATGGATTTGCTCGAATNCAAAGCATAGTTGCGTCGTTAACAACCTTTTGCGACTTCTAACGTCGAATTTACCGAATCTCGCTTATCTCAAAGATTGTTCTGTTTTATTGTTTTTTTTTTCTTCTAATTAATTCATCTTGTTAATACTTTTAGTTGTTTCTGTTATTCCATTTTCAAACAAGCAAGCAAACTCGAGTTTCTTGCGAGATTTTGTCAAGCCCTCAAAGAAACGCTTTTGACGCTGTAAAGGCAATAATTTGATCCGGCGGCATAAAAGTCGGGTATCGCGATACGCCGTTGGCTATTTAATTAAAAATTTATAGTTGGCATTGTCGCGAAAATAAACATGGTATCAGAGCGTGGTTGCCTTTACTAGTGCCAAACAGTGACTTGAAGTCAAGCATTTGGAAAAGGCTTAAACTATTTTTAAGGATTTTGTACACCGTCGGCATCGACTGCACAAATCATACCCTTGGACTTGAGAGGAGAGAGTCGTCGTCAACAGGCAACACTCGGGCATTAGTGCTTATCATTTCAAGGCCTCCTCATTTATCGGCTTATACAACTCAGCTTGACCAGCGTATCATCAGCGGTATTTTGATGAGCTGGAGTTGGTAGGAGAGGTCGGTGTTGTCATACGTTGCTTCGGCTAAGGTACAGTGCCTCTTCGCTCTCTTTCTCTCGCACCTTTGTTTTTAAAACATCTCGCACTCGTCATTTTCAAGGCCAAATAGGTCGGTTATTTATTTAGATTCCAAAGGTTCTCGAATTTTTGAATGCTCATACATCTAGCCTTGTACGTAACGGAATATTTGCTTCCTTTCGTTTATATCGCACCTTTTTTTTCCTTCGTGAGCAGTATTTTTTTTTCACAAATTCGGCGTTTCTTTGGCATTTCATCAATAATATGGAAGAATTACTTGAAGAGCAATTAGTTAACTTCAAACTCGTTATGGATTTCCAAAAAACAATGTTAAAAACTCCTAAAGAAAAGCGTTCGATTGGTTGGTTTAAGACGCAACTCGAAAATTTAGAAAAACAGTGGGACGAATTTTATAAGCCGCACAAGAAACTTCTAGCATCAAAGGAAAGATTTAAGGACGATAAATATTATTATTCTATTATTCTATTATTCCTATATATACTATTATTCCTCAGCGATTGCACAATATACAAATACGAAGACTTTGATTTTAGGAGTAATAAATCCAGGACGCAATCAGTCATCGTTACAGGGTGTTAATAACTATGTCGATATAACTATGGAAAGCCCCTCCTATAGATCCCCTCTACCAAAAATTGAGTTGCCAAAATTTTTGGGTAAGCAACTTGAATGGGAAACATTCAAGGGAATGTTTATCGCGCTTATGCATGACACTCCAACGATTCCGCCAATCTTGAAGCTGCAATACCTAATTCTCTCGCTCGAAGGTGAAGCGGCTAATCGATTCAAAAATCTTCAGATTACTGCCGAAAACTATGAAAGTGCTTGGTTGTCAATTCAAGATCGTTACGACAACAAGAAAGTTCTTCTCGCAACACACATGTCTCATATCATTTCATGCCCGTCTATGCAAAAGAAATCGGTCACTGAAATAAATCGCATTATGTACGTCATGCGCGAGACTAAACAAGCTCTTGACAATTTGCATATTCCCGCTGAAAGAATGGGAGAGTTGTGGCTAACACATCATATAGTAAGTAAGCTCGATACATCAACACGATTAGAGTGGGAACGAGAGGCTGATAAGGCTAACGAATTTCCGACATACAACTCGCTCACCGAATTTTTCGAAAGGCTCATTCGTGTGTTAGAAGCAGCTTTACCTGCCACCTCAAGTAGCTCGAACTCTCAGTCGAAGTCAAGCTCGCAAAATTCATCGAACAAATCAAAATCGGTAGCTGCGTACACAACAGAAGTTACCTCAAACAAGAAAAATGCATCGTGTCTTTGCTGTCGTGGAACGCACTATCTTTTCGCATGTCAAAACTTTAAAAATTTAAGCTTGTCTCAAAGATATGATTTTTGCAAAAAAGAGAGGTTGTGTTTGAATTGTCTTCAAACTTCTCATTTTGCCAAGCATTGCCCTTCGCCTTAACGATGCTTTGTCTGTCAGGGCAAACACCACACAAGGTTACATAACGATTCTCAAGGATCGACATCAAAACCTGCAGTTGCAAACGACTCTTTGTCATTGTCTGACTCTAGAGACGCTTCTTTAGTCCATTTTTCGAGTCAGGGAATTGCTAAGAGTGTTTCAGCAGGCAAATCAATTCTTTTGGCTACTGCATCTGTAGCGCTAGCAGACGCACATGGCAACAAGGTCACTGTGCGTGCTCTCATCGATCCAGGAGCTGAGAGATCATTCGTCGCGGAACACGTGCTTTCGCAGCTTTCACTCAAAGCTCAGAAAATCTCTCGCTTGAAAACTGGCGTGGGAGCTGAGGTAACTTCGATCGCTCGAAAGGAAGTAAGTATCTCACTGCTCTCTAACGTCGATAAAAATTTTGTCATTCAGTTTTCGGCTTTGGTGTTGGACAAACTCACTAATCTCTTGCCAAAAGTCAAAACCAATGGTCACATACGAAAAGTCTTAACCTGGCCGATCCTTTATTCTTTAAGCCAAGTCGAATCGATTGCATCCTCGGTGCAGATGTTTATTCATCAATCATCATTGACGGCTTAGTGAAAGGTCCAGCGGGAACCCCAATAGCTCAGAACTCTGTGTTCGGATGGATTCTGATAGGAGCTCCTGCGAATAGTCAATCGTGTCATCATTCTTCAGCCAGGTGTTTCACACATACACTGAACCCTCTCTTGATAAATTCATGGAGAAATTCTGGGAGATAGAGGAGGTCCCTCAAGAAAGACACCTCACCCCAGAAGAGCAATTTTGTGAAGATTACTTCTCTCTTACTTACACTCGCAACCCTCAAGGTCGTTTCGTCGTTCGACTGCCATTTTTTAAGCAAGTCTCGTTTTCTGGTTCGTGAGATATAGCCGTAGCTTGTCTCTTTCGCTCTGAAAAGCGTCTAAACTTGGATTTAAAGCACATGGAATTAGTCCCGTTTAATCAAATTTCACGTGAAGCTTACTACATGCCTCATCATGCAGTTTTTAGACAAGATAAGCCTGGAAAAATCAGGGTAGTATTCAATGCTTCCCAAAAGGATGTAAGTAAATGTTCGCTTAATGATGCACTGTCTGCAGGTCCAAAACTTCAAGCGGACATCACAATCGTCTTAACTCGATGGCGATTTCAAAAATTAGTTTTTGTTACTGATATTATCAAAATGTTTCGACAGATTCTGATTCATCCTGATGATGCAGACTGGCAGCGCCTTGTGTGGCGACCCTCAGTTGCGCAGCCTTTGCAGGATTATAGAGCGCTTACCGTCACCTACGGCACGGCTCCAGCACCTTATTTGGCTCTTCGAGTACTCAAACAGCTGGCTCAGGACGGCCGTACGACGCATCCAGAGGCATCCAAGCTTCTGGACCATCAAATCTACGTGGACGACATATTCGGAGGCGCGAACGAGGTCGACTTAGCTATCGAACGACGTGATCAGCTGATCCAGCTTATGGCATCAGCAGGGATGGAGTTGGGTAAATGGTCAGCAAATAATCAAAGTCTTCTTGATGGAATTGTAGCTGGCAACATTGATGAGGTCTCCGTCGACGTGGATGAGGCGGTATCAACGCTAGGTCTCAAGTGGCTTCCTCAAGCAGATAATTTTATTTTTAAACCTACAGTAGCACCCTCTCCATCGATCATAACAAAGAGAATTATTCTCTCTGAAACTGCTAAATTATTTGATCCATTAGGTTGGCTTGCACCGGTCATCGTAACTGCAAAAATCATGATGCAGGATCTATGGATCAATAAGTTCGATTGGGACGTACCGATTTGAGGAGATCTCTTGCAGCAGTGGATGAAGTTCCGTAACTCTCTGACACAATTAGACGTCATTAAAGTGCCCAGATGGATAGGTTGTTCTGAAACATTTTCTTGGCAGCTTCACGGTTTTGCTGACGCTTCAAAGCGTGCCTACACTGCAGCAGTCTACGCTGTAGTTCCTGGTCAATCTTCGGTTCTTCTTATGGCCAAAACAAAGGTCGCCCCAACAAAAATGGAGACTCTTCCTCGGTTGGAGCTCTGTGGAGCACTGTTGCTTGTTTGCCTAACTAAGCACCTGCTACCTAAGCTGCATCGACAACCACAGTACATTCACTTCTGGTCCGACTCCAAAGTCGTGCTGAATTTGCTAAAAGGTCATCCATCAAGATGGCAAACCTTCATCGCCAATCGAGTAAGCGAAATTACATCTTTGTATCCACAAGCTGAGTGGCGACATGTAATGTCCTCGTACAATGCTGCCGACTGCGCAACTCGAGGACTTACACCTCAGCAACTCTCCGAACATAGCCTGTGGTGGTCAGGACCCATATGGATGACGTTACCACAATCGACATGGCCTTCAACAACAGATGATGACCACGCCGATCAACAGAACATTCAAGCATTGGTAATGCAGGAGGCAGCTTTACAAAAGCATGTCGACGACGACTGTCTGATATATCTGCAATGCTTCTCTAGTTTTGCTAAGATATGCCGTATCCTCGCCTATTGCGCGCGATGGATACTCAACGCTCGTCAGGTAACTGACAAACGTCAATATACTTACCTATCAGCTCAAGAGCTTTCTTGGGCTTCTGCCGCTTGTTTTAGAGCACTACAACGTCGACATTTTCCCATCGAATTGGAGCAGCTACAGGCCAACAAACCACTTTCTAAGCAAAGCAATTTGGTACGATTGGCACCCTACTTAGACGAGATTGGCCTCATTAGAGTTGGCGGCCGTTTAGAAAATGCTCCACTTCCATACAGTGAGCGACATCCTATCGTCCTGCCTGGCAATGACACAATCGTAAAGCGACTTGTCCAAGATACACACATTAATACACTGCATGGAGGAGTACAACTCATGCTCTCACAGTTGTACCGAACTGTGTGGATCACACGAGCTCATCAGCTCGTCACACGAGTCTACCGGAATTGCTACAAGTGCATCAGACACAACCAGAAAAGTGGACATCAGCAGATGGCTGCACTACCAGCTCAAAGAGTTACTCCACTTCGTCCATTCGCCATAACTGGGATAGACTACGCAGGACCAATCCCAGTGCTATTCTCCAAAGGTCGGGGTGCAAAAAGCACGAAAGGTTATGTAGTAATTTTTATTTGCTTTGTAGTCAGAGCTGTCCACATCGAAATCGTGTCTGATATTACGACCGACGCATTCATGGCTGCGTATGATCGCTTCACAGCTCGACGAAGAGTCTGCGACACGATCTACTCAGACAACGCAACAACGTTTAAAAGGGCATCGGGGGAGCTCGCCCGCATGTTTTCTGAGACCTCTGAGTTCAACAAAACGGTCGCTGGTCAACTTGCAACTAGAGGCACAACATGGAAGTTTATTCCACCACGAGCGCCTCACTTTGGTGGCCTATGGGAGGCTGCAGTACGCAGCTTTAAGTATCACTTCAAAAGAGTAATTGGCGACTCCAAGCTTACTTTTGAAGAGCTTTCTACGCTGGCAGCTAAAGCTGAAGCTTGTCTAAACTCTCGCCCTCTATCCCCATTGAGTACAGAGCCCACCGAACTAACAGATTTAACACCAGGGCACTTTCTCATTGGTTCATCGTGCCTCTCACATCCAGAAAAAGTCGAGAAAACGTTGCAGTTAAGCACTAGTAATCGCTGGAATTTGCTATGCCAAATGCGCAACTCTTTCTGGAAACGTTGGAGAGGCGAGGTTTTACAACAGCTTCAGCAACGTAACAAGTGGTGACATCCTCAACCCAATCTACAAATAGATGATATTGTACTCTTAAGGGATGATCTTACTCCGCCAACGAAGTGGCCACTTGGAAGAGTCACGACGCTCCATCCTGGTAAGGACAGATTCGTCAGAGCAGTCACGGTCAAGACGGCTGATAGTAGCTTTGTACGCCCTATCGTTAAGCTAATAAAGCTCCCAGTCGACACGGACGTTAATGATACCTACAAGCAGCTACAATTAACGAATACAACTTCTTAACAATCCATGTGAAGTGATTTCAGTAAATTCAACAAAAAATTGACATTTTCATAATTTAAAAAAAAAATTGTACTAGTATCGATTTTTTTTTCTTTTTTTTTTCAAAAAATTTTTTTCTAATCGAAGATTCGTTATGTATTTTTTACTTTTGTGAAACTTAATTACATATTGTAAGAGGATGAGCGATCCTCATTCGCTTGTCTTGCCCTAGCATAAAAGAGAAATTTCAGTTTTACCTTTTTTTTTTCTTTTTCATGAATTTTATATTAATTTTTTCTTTTTGTTTCGAGTTGCATACATATAAAAACTTGTATTTTTTAATAATTAATTTGCTGTGATACAGCAAGGTGGGCGGTATGTTCACGAGAACGCGTTTTTAAAATGAAAACAAAGACCCTGAAGCTGCTGTTGCTGGTTGCGAGAGAGTACGGCCGAACTCAAACACATTCTTAGACGTCACATCCATGAACTAGCTTTTACACTTACATGTAAATTTACCAGCAAGTAAAATTTCGGCTATACTGGCTTTTCTCGCTCGCAGGCACGAGTAGTAAGGCTTTGTCTTTCGAGCAGATCAATCGCTCAGCAAAGCATAGTTGCGTCGTTAACAACCTTTTGCGACTTCTAACGTCGAATTTACCGAATCTCGCTTATCTCAAAGATTGTTCTGTTTTATTGTTTTTTTTTTCTTCTAATTAATTCATCTTGTTAATACTTTTAGTTGTTTCTGTTATTCCATTTTCAAACAAGCAAGCAAACTCGAGTTTCTTGCGAGATTTTGTCAAGCCCTCAAAGAAACGCTTTTGACGCTGTAAAGGCAATAATTTGATCCGGCGGCATAAAAGTCGGGTATCGCGATACGCCGTTGGCTATTTAATTAAAAATTTATAGTTGGCATTGTCGCGAAAATAAACACTTACTAATACATAAAGCAAAGTCGCTAAAACCGTTGTAATCGCTAACCACAAAAACTACTGAACCGATTTTGCTAAAATTTTTCATATTGATTCTTAATGATTCCAAGATGGTTTCCGCATAGTTTTTTTTCTGTAAAAAATTAACAACAATAGTGGTAAATAAGCTCAAAGTTTTCCTAAATTAAGGTAGCTTTGCGTTCATTAGGATCCGCTAGGTGGCATCGAGATAAAATTGAAGCCAACCGCAATTTAAGATAGTGAAGAGTGGTTATTAAATGTCTTACCAAGTTTTCGATAATCGTAGTCGTTTGTCGGCAGTACACCAAGAACAGAGTTGTTAGTCGTGCAGCTGGGCATCCTGGCTAACGATGACACTCTTCTCTCATGGGCAAGCAAAATTAATCAATTGTAACCCCAGATCACCAAGATACCCGAGTGCCACGGAAAAATAGGCTAGTCAGGAGTTGATAGGACTCAATTACTCTATAAGTTTTATATATTGTCTCGCATTCTATAGTCCGTGGATCTGTGGTGTGACAAGGATACCGGAGGAAGTGCTAAGATAGATGGTGGCAGAAGATTGCTACATATGGCTGAAATCAAAGTCCATTACGTCAAGAAATAAATAACTAGAGGCAAATAACTGCCAAATGTATTCCAACCAAGGAGAAATTAGCAATATTGTTACAAAATCTCTGCCGTTTGAATTGCATAAAAAATTAACTAGAAAAATAATAGGCATGTAAATTAAAGCTTCTTTTAGTATTTTTTAGGTTGTGGCAATACATAAAATTTGTGATCTTGGAGTCAAAATCGTCTCCACGTTTAGCTGTTTACTCAGATTAATTTTTAATAAATAAATATTTCTTATGTTATTGTATTTTAAATAACATTCGAACTAAAATCAGATACAAACGTGAGGGAGTGTAAGATGTGCTTGGTGTTCGCATCTAAATTTTCTGAGAACGCACAGTGGCAAGGAGTTAAGACGCTGCACGGTTATATTGTAATGTTTGATTTATTTTTGCACAGTCAGTCAGTCAATAGACACTTTTGTATTATTGAAGTTATAACTTCTATAAGTCTGTTCTACCCTGCAAAGTAAATTAACGATTTCAGATTGATGGCTCTGAGAAAAAGTGTAACGGAAGTGGATGTTTCTTTATTTTCCCCCTTCACTATCCACTACACTACAGCACACATTTTAAATTTTTCTTCTTTTAAAAAATTGAAAAAAAAAAAAACAATTCTTTAAGATATTAAGGCCCCCAACCTCTTGCATACTGACCATCTGTCTCCCTAGTGAAAGATTTGAAAAAATTCATGTGCACTGCTGATGTGCTTAAATATATAAATTTTTTTTGGCACACTTCTATATTTTAATTTTTTTCCCGAACCTTCTTAAGACAAAAAGCATGTAATATGTTCGGCTTTCTAATTTGCAAGACCTCTAAATTTTCTATTTTCTTTTCCAAAATGTTTTAAGAAACTTAGGTGAGAAATTTTCGTTGACCATCGGCTATGTATCTGTTATTCAGACTAAATATTTCTGAATGCATAAAATACTGTACTTTTATTAATAAACGAATTTAAAAATGAGTCATATGGAATATTATAACTTTTTTGTTCTGTTAAAATGAATATTAACTCATTATATATTATGACATTTCAGTCTGACGATCAAGAAAAGGCGTTGACTCTCAATAATTTGAAAAAACATTTGTACTACAAAAAATGTAAAACTTCAATCGATGTGAAGGAATCTTGCATTATCAGTGATTCAAATGAGGTATCGTGTTTAGAGCATGGACTTGTTAAGTTTTTTGAAAATCATCAGTATGGTATTGTTGAAAGTAACAACCAATTTTTTGCTGTCTGGAAGTTTGAAGAGGAACTTAAAGATAAAAGCAAACAGACGTCGTACTACTTATTCAATGATATGCCTAGTGAAAAATTTTACAAAAATATTCCTCTTAATGATACCAAAATGGAACCCTTTGCTTGTATTTTAAGGTTTTTCGAATTAAAAGAAGTAGCAGCTCTTTTAGCCGCTGAGTTTCAAAGTGAGGATACTGATGCTATCAATGCTGGTTTTTACATCCACGAAGTAAAATTAGTATCAAAGAGCTCACCCTTGTCCGACGACGAGATTCAAAAAGACAAGATTATACCTATCAAACCACAACTACAGGCTTACTCAACCTTTGGTGAGACAGGAGCTATTCTAATAGGCAGCTTCAACCAGGCTGATGCCGTGCTTTTTAAAAGAGAAACAAAAGACAAGCAACAAGCTGCTACTGCTTTAGTCACGTTAGCCATGGCCAAGTTATTTGATTGCTCTCAATGGAACCAAGACATTTTGGACGACGTTTTAAGGATGGGTGACAAACTGACAGCTGAAAATTTAAATAATATAGTGGAAGCGTACGAAGAGGATGAAGAAAGTAGAGACTACATGATACCGATTGAAATTGGAAATGAATTTTCGATTGGTGTTAATAAAATTATAGTTGAAATTGAAGACAAGGCGGTTGTAGCAAATTTTAAGGATATCCTTAAGGTCTTAGAAGAGTTTTTTACTACCAAGAGGACAGGAATATTACGTTACAATGAGGTAATTGTAATATAATTAGATAGCACTACGCGTCGTAACTTTAATTTAATTTTTTATAATAAAATAAATATTTATTTATTAAAGTTAACGAAAATTGCTAGTATTAAAATTAATACTAACATTTTGGCTTTAGTTAATGTATCCAATTTGGAAAGAAAATAATGTAATTTTTATCATGGACCCAAAAGGAAAATTAAACAATAATGCATCAGTGTATTGGTTTCTTGATGTTGAATCAATGGCTGAGCTTATACAAGCATTCACAGAAACGGTTGAAGGAGATTTTACCATCGACTATGTCTCTATAACAAATCAGCACACTGAAATAGAAAATGCGAGCTTGAAGCATGACTTTGATTCTGAAAACTCGTGGTACAATTTTCAGAAAATCAGACCAGAAGGTGTGTGGGAGATAAACTGTAATGTCCTAATGACAAGCGATACGTTTGTGGAAGAGAATAGAGGAAACCAAAGTGCCGCCATTTCCGTTATAGCTATCATTTTTTCCAAGGTAAGAGCTTGTCAGACTAAAATACTATTTAGCACAAACCTAAATTCTTTTCTGGCTGGTTGTATTTTAAAATTATGTATTTACTGCTAAAATATTTTCTCATAAGTCAATCATGTGAAAAAATTTTTTCTGTTAAACACTACCCAACTTTGCCTAACTTGCTAAAGGTAATTCAGCCTTTTGTAGAGTTAGGCAACGTTCAGCAATGTCAAGCAGAGTAGGATAAAGTTGAACAAAGTTGAACAGAGTTATATAAAGTTAAGCAAAAATGTGCAAATTTAAGCAAAGTTTAAACTATTTCATTTTAGTTTTTATGGAAATTGCGTACACACATACACAGATAGACACAAACTGCTATGTATTAAATACAATAAAATAGATACTGAATTATTATCAGCCATTTTTTTGTGGTATGATATCTCATACTTAAAGGAATAAATATCTTATGTTCATGGCATTTTAATTGGTGTAATTTTCATTTTAAGAAAATATTTGACTTTACTGAGATTTTTACACTGTAACATTTTACATTACTACAATGAACTAACACACATAAAAATCAGATGATCTTCAAACTTATTATTGAATTGACGTATTAGTTATAAGCTCAGTATACGTTGGTTAATGTTTATTGATGTAATTATAATGAAAAAGTACCATTCATCTCTATGGAAACTTTACCTTGACTTTATAATATTGAGTGGTCTTTTATGACAAAGATGATTGTAGCTCAATTAGTAAGGTGTTGGCCTTTGGATCATGAGGACTCGGATTCCAATCCATCTAAATGCATTGTCTAACCATTTGTGGTGATATTATTCTTTATCAGATTTTAGATGATTCATACATCATTAGAATTGTATTGTTGACCTATGGAAATGAAAAATGAATGTTTTTTAAAACAATTTTACTTTAATTTACAATTTTTTTTTGATAATTTCAATTGACTTTAATACATACATTACGAGTCTGTGCAATTTTAACAGTACTATACAGTATTAAGATTTACTATTAAAATTGCATTGATAATTTACATATATTTTAATCGATGTATAACTCTTACCAGCAGATTATTGTGCTTAACACTGTCTAACTTTGCCTAACTTGGAAAAACCTTCCTAACTCTACTAAACCTTGTGTAATATTGCAAAAAGTCCAAATACGCTGGAATTTGGCAATGTTTGAGAGGTTTAGATGAATTTGGTTACAGCCAGAGTATAGCATAGTTGGTCAGAGTTTGGTAGTAAGAAGTATTATTATTATTTTATTCTCTCGGAAAACAACAACGGACATTCTAAAGCTCTAAGCCTACACCATGATTTGAAATGGGCAGTAGTGTGCTAATTGCTTACTTCGGATCTTTGGCTTTTGGATTTTCCGTTATGTTTTGAATGTTTTATAAAATTTAAAATGGTCGCTATCGGCCAAAAATAAACGAAATTCATTAACGAGAAATGAGAATTGAATGCTATATCAGCTTAAAACAGCTAATGAGTAAGTAACAATGTCTTGGTTATTTATTCTATACCACAAAATAATATTTGCCAGCTCGTAGAATGTGGTTTTTGTTAGGGAAATATTTTTAATTCCTTATGCACATTACCAATAAATCTGGGTTAATTTTTACGTGAACGCATTTTTCTACCGTATTAGTGGTATTATCTTTTGCTATAAGAAGTGCAAATAAGAAAATAATATAGGATGAGATTCTCATAAGTGAGAACTATCTACCCCATAGAGTGTCAAAAATTTAATGACTCATTTTATTAAAAAATAAAAAATCAAATGATTAAAAAATCTCTGATTTTTCCAATTCAACATATAATATAATGCTAGGAATCCATTGTCACACAAAAATGTATAACTTTTTGAAGTTTGTTGAATGTTGTTTCCAGATTATTTCGATTTTTTTAATGAAAAGTACTGTTTTCTTATTCCAGATTCTACGTCAAATCTACTTTTAGATGTTTTTAATTGTTGAGAAATAATTTTGAATTTCAAAAGCTCTATTGATGTTAATGCTCTGTTGATAAAAATGATAAGGAAAGAATTTAGATTTTTTGAAAGACAATCTACTTATTTTGAAAATCCATTGAATGCCAGTATAGTAAATAATGTTTATTTTAAAAATTTAAATCAAATAATTTTTTTTGTGTTATTGTTCTGTGGCAATTGATATAAGTATAAACTCCTTTTTTCATTTGAGATGAGATTCAGAGCAATATGCAACTGTCAGAGTTGTAGTTAGTACATTTTATATAAAAGCTTTACTCTTAGAACGAAAAAATGTAACAAAACTATAATGATTGTAACATTTAAATCTTAAACTATAGAAAAAAAGTAATTCATTTTTTTTAGTATTTAAAAAACCGTATTACCTCATCTTTTTTTTTTAAGTTTTCAATCAGAAAAAAATACAAAATTAAAAAATTTTTTTCTTCCGGGTTATCGTGACAGCCTACTGGTCTAGTCTCCGGGGCCACTTACTCACCACCTCTATGTGATGGTATATTACCACAATAATCCCTTGACTCACATAATCCATATTCTTATATCGTGAGCCGAGTGAAGGTTTCTTTGGTAAGATTTGCCATCGTAGTCGCACTTTGTCAGTTAAGCTGTCAGTCTCTCCACCAACGGTTTACTGTGTCCACTTATCTTTGTGTAGAATTTCATCAAGCAAGACTGTATTTTATAGTGGTCCACTCTTCGCTGTTCTCTAGTATCCCTAAACAAATCCAACGTATCAGGGACCACTCCTCACTGGTAATACCAGTGCTTCTTACCTGGAGCCTATCAGTGGATCTACTGATCTCTACCTAAAGCCCCAACACTGTTTTGCATTTACATTGGCCTGAGGATCTGGGGGGCAAGGAAGAAATTCTGGAACTACAATGAAGGAAGATTACACAGAAAAATCTATCCCAAAACAGCTTAGGTTTGCAAGCAACTTTTTCCTGTTAAAAACAGCTTTTTCATAAAATCTGCATTCACCAAAAATCGAACCCTTGACTTTCAAGAATAATGCTGTTCAAATACTAAGCATGCTTCCCACTGAACTAGCACCACTCCTTATATGCAAATTTGATTATTGAGATAATTCATCAGTTTTTCTAGTTTGATAAAACTTTGATACTTGGACCAAACTTAAAAAAAATATTAAAATTTAACTATCTATTTTATTCGATGTTATTAAAAAAACATAGTTGCATCCTAGTCTTGAAATTGATTAACCGTAGAATATCTATACTTTCATATTTGTACTACAAAATTACAATTAATTACTTCAAACTTTCTTTCAATAAAAACACAAAAATGTAGAACATACATTCTTTCAGAATCTACAGTTGATAGAGGTTTTTATTAAAACTATTAACTTGATCTCAAAATAATGCTTCAAATAAAGATAAAGGTAAAAGTATGATTTACAATTTGATATACTCTTGTGAGTTGTAAATATTTCATCTAAACACTTTTTTGACGTCAGCTTTTTTCCTAGAGTTTTTGAAGAAATTTTTTCCAGATGGGTCACACTGCTAGAAGATATAACTAGTCTTACAGTAGTTTATTAAGCAATATACCATCCTGAAAAGTGTAACGAACGTGAGGTATCGGTTTGTAATATTTTAATACATAATAAGCTCAAATTTTAAAATTATTCTCCTTGCTTCTTAAATAAAATAAAATTGAAAAACTATATATCTTAACATGCATCTTAACATGTAAAACTTTTATTTGAATTTTTATAAGATTATTTGATCGTTTTTGAAAGTGATTTAGAAAACAACAGAGAAAAAGACTCTGCTATGATTAAATCAGTTATTATAATGAAAATAAATGTAGGCTTTTTCACGTGAAATTTTTAACGAGATATTATTTTCTGTTTCATATTATTTTTCAAAGAGATCTGTGTATGTGTGTATATTTCTTAGAATTCTTGATCGAGAGTCAATGTGAAGAAAATCTCTCTTAAATATGTGGGTAAGGGGTTGTATAAAACAGCTATGTGATTCATGTCTTGTGATATGATACATCAGGCAAAACAATTGTCGAATGAAAACTTTAAACAAGGGAAAAGATTTTTTAGTGTCATTGAGATTTTTGTTTTTAAGGTATGTATGGTATAAGCGGCATATACCGTCAATTATTGGGTTGTCTTCGTGGGATAACAATTTATTGCAGAACTTTTCAGAAAAATATTCTGTTCTTATTTAAAGAGAAGGCTCTTTTGTTTCAGCCAGCATGATGTTGATTGAAATAGAGTTTTGATAGCCTATAGTTAATGTGATTGCTTGATAGTGCAGTTTTTTGATTTTTTATTTTAGTTCTCAGTTTTGAATGCGAATATTAAAAAAATTGTAATCTGTATAACTTCTTACTAAGCCTTTAAATATGTTGAGTAAAATTTTTGGACGGCCACCCCCACAAAGTGTCACGGAACATCTTAAGATGTTAAGAGCTTACGTAACCTTTTTAATTATTTATTGCACTTGCTGGTTGAATGTCAGTGTATGGCCAAGAAACACTCCTAAATTTTTAATAGTATTTTGGTTATAGATGGTTTGGTCCAAGATTTTGATGTTGAATGGTTCCTTTGTAATGTTTCTCTGAGTACATATGAGTAGCTTAGATTTTTCAGGTGCAATTTTAAGACCTAGTGTATAAGATAAATAATCGGTTATAGTATTGATTTTTGGTTCTAATTATCTTAAACCATTTTCTTTTTTTTTTTTTTTTTTAATAGACATGACTGTATCATCAGCGTATTGGCGTATAAGGGAACTGATTACGAATTTGTTTAATCCGATGATAAATAAAGGAAAAAGGATGGGTCTTAGCACACATCCTTCCGGTACTCTTTGATGTTTATGCAGAGGGCCAAGGAGATCGTGATTGATCTTAAAAAAAAGTTTTTTATCTGTCATTAAATTGATAATAAATCTTCTGGTGAAAAATAGTATTTCTAGATTTTTCAGAATTTTCTGCACAATACAGGGATTAACATTATCAAAGGCCGAAGAAATGTCGATAAATAAACGGCTCAGGTTTTACCTACTTCCAAAAGCATTATTTATTGCACTTACCAGTGATGTAATGCTTGTTAAGTGGGAGTAGAATTTCCTAAAACCGTTCTGAGTTTAAGGGATCGTGTCGTTTGATTCACAGTAATTCAAGAAGTACGTTTTCATGTTTTTTTTCCAGGAGCTTGAGCACGTTAGGAGCCCTAGTAATTGGACTTAATTTACCATTTTGATCTTTGAGTATAAGTACCACTAAGAATGCTTTCTAATCTTCTGGATAATAGGATTGATCAAACATAACGTCGTTGATAGAACTAAGGATGAGTTCTTTTAATATGAGGTGTTATCGATCATCTGATTAGAGACTTAATAAATTTCTGGCATAGATTTTGTGTTAAGTGAAAGAATTGCGTAGTTAAGTTCTTCCGCTATTAATAGATCATTTAATTTAGATGTTATGATTGTGTCTAGAGTCTTCAACGGATTGAAAGAATCAATTTTCTGTAGTGGCCTATTGTAGGAGCATGATGGAGGACATAAGTCATTGGCAAACATTTTCATGTGTCCGATAGTGCTTAAGTTTGAATCTGAACATGACTCAGCTTCTTTGTTGAACTTTTTGAATTTTTGTAACGTTTCCCATACCTCTGTAGGGAAAGTATCTTTGTTTATTTTTTCTTTAGTGTATTTTTTGAAGCTTGTGGTTTTGATTTTTCAAAGCTTTTTTTGGCATTACAAAACGAGTTAAGGATCTTAAGCGATTCTTTACTTGTGTTGGCTAATGATTCTTTTCCAAAATAATGCTGTCCTTTAGTGAGCCTGACCATCTTTTTATTTCACCAAGGTGGTTCAGATGCTTTACTTTTAAATTTTTTGTTCAGTTTGAAGCTATTTTGAGATGAGTTCTCGTCTTACCTTTTGTTTTCAAGTTCTTACTCTAATGAATTAATTGCACTCTTAATAATGAAGTTATATATTTTTTGCAATAGTGTACGAAGAATAGGTGTTTTCTGCATTGATATTAGTGTGGAAAATCGATTTCCCACACTCGTGTGATAGACTCGCACTCGAGGCCGTCAACTCCGGCCACTCGTGCGAGTCAATCACGACTCGTGCGGGAAATCGTCTTTTCCGCACTTGTTAAGTAAATAACTATTTTTGGTATCTAGATTATAAAACTTATCATTATTATTTTAGTGGTAAGGTTGTTTGAGTATGTAGTCCAGCTAACTTTGTTAACGTTTAATTTGTGGGTAAATGATACGGGGCATTTTTCACACTTCTTATTTATCTGAATTGATATTGGCGTATTATCACTATTGATCCTGTTGTCTATAACTTTCCACTGCGTATCAATGGATAAGTTAGAGGAAACGATTATGATGTATAAGGCTGATTTGATTAGTGTACTGTTAGTTATTTTGTAACAGGTATATGATCCATCATCAAGAATATTCATATCTTTGTCAACAAGGCATTGTAGCAGGTTAAAATTATTTAAAAAGTTTTTTTGTGACCCCCACAGAGAATTGTGTTGAGTAAAATCACCATTAACCAGAAAGTATCTATATTGAGATACTTTGTTAAGAAGATTGCTCCAGATCTTTGTTGAAATATCCTTGTTGGAAACACTGTATAAAGAGCAGAAGAGCATGTTTTCTATCTTGTTTCCTACTTTGATTCGAATTGGAACCAAAATTGTTTCTCACAGATTGGGAATTAAGAGAAGTTTTATAACTTTAAAAAGTAGATTTTTGAATTGAAAACTTCTTTAGGCACGTTGGACGATTTTGGATGGGGAAAAACTCTTGGTTTCGTGTCAGATCGCTCTGATTTAAAAGCAAGACAATCCCTGCAGGGAGTCGTGTATGAGCACGAGAGAATGAAGTGTAGGCAAGTGGGGTAGGAAGAGAGGGGGAACCCGGTCTGGGGTCTAATTGCGTACTTCGATATACGCAATACGGTTCAAAATTTACCATCACACGATCCACTTCATGACGAAAGCGTAACAGAAAGTTAACTTTTTGATGTTCAAAGATATATTATGACAGTAAATTGCGAAAGCTATTGCGTATATCAAAGAACTCAATCAGACCCCTGTAGTGGCCGGTGGTAGAGAAGGAGAAAGTAGCTTGGTGGGGTGGTGGAGTGTGGCGGGGTATTGTAGTATGGACATGCATATGGCCTGAGTACTCTCTCCTTATCTAAGGGTAGCCGCCGTGCAGTGCGCATAGTGCGCATTTGAATTTCGATTCACACCGCACATGTATGGGTTAATGGTGTACGTACTTATCGAGTAAGGTACTCTAGTACCGAGATACCAAGGTAACTTTTTACTATGTGTAACTACGTACTATATTGGTATGTAGTTTCTTACCATGAGTCAATGTGTATACTGTAAACTGTATACGTGCATGTTACTACAGTATTACTGTATAAGTCTATAGTGTATATCCAATAGTATCAATTACCCATGTACGTTCAACTGCGTTTTGTTGCACACATGCGCGGCGACTTGTGATGTTTATACGTGACCAGTGAGTCACTAAAAGCTGTATTACCGTATACATACGCACACACGTACATAGTTGCAATTAACTGTCGTCACGTCGTCACTCTTCGTTATTAATGAAATTACACTCTATAATACCTTACATTATGCTAAAATTATTTTAATTTATAAGGGTATAATTTAATATTTAATTGCGAGTTTCATTACCTTACTCTCTTACTTAAACAAATTTATTAGTAGTGATTAACAATTATTCGACAAATTATTTAATAGCCTTCTCAGAAAACTCAACTATTTGTAAAAAAAAATCGAAATAACATCTTATTTTACGTAAGTATTTAGGGTTCCTGCTGAAAAACCAATTCGATTATTTACAAATTGCATGTCGAGGACACCAAATAAATTTATTAAAAAATGATAATAAGCCTACGTTGAACGTAAATTGTCTTAGTCCTTTAATGAATTTTTTCTGAATCCTCTGTATCTGTTGTAGTAAAATTTAAAACGAATATTTTCATGACAAATTGCATGATTTTCAGAATTTCTAGCTTAAAAAGTACCTTATTTTCGTATAAATATTTGTTATTTATTATTTAAAATGTATATAATGACGAGATATGCATGTCATCATATGTATTATCACGACCCACATAATTATATAAATGCTGTCTCAGCAAGTTTCAGAAATCATAAAGATATCATATTTCAAAGACATTCGTTTAATGTCTGACTTATTATTACAAATATATTGGCAGTTTCATTGAACAATCTTTATTGATTTGGCAGAGAAAATTTTTTTTTCGAGTTAGTTGGGTGATGGTTAAATTATCCATGATTTAGTGACTGATTGAAAAGATACGCCAAGTGCACTTTGTGTAATGGTTTTTTTTTTTTTTTTTTTTTGTTCACCAAGTATAGAGAGTTAAAACGACAGTGTTATAATATTACTATTAAAGTTTTCATGAAAACTGGGGTGATGATACGCTAGATTTTCTGAGTGATTAAATTTTTTCCAGTAGTAATAGAGAGAGAGCCTTTAGTAGTTTATCCAGGAAAGATTTTTTTAAACTGCCTGTATGCTACCTAGTAGAGTAAGATCCTCACTTAGTCCTTGGTACTCGGTAGGGTCACAGTTTTTTCTATTATAATGTTTATCGATTATGTGTGGTGTCTAGTATTTGCTGTTTAGGATGGAAGACTGGTTATGTACTTGTCCGTTGAGATAAAGTTGGTTTTCAGTATCTATTTCGTTAAGCTGTGAATAAGTTGTTTCCAACTGCTTAGAAACTTTCTAGTGGACGTAAATTTTCTGTAGTTAGTGCGTGATGTTGGGACTATACAAGGTTTAGTTTTTGGAATTGCAGCCTCACTTGCGCCTGAAAAACTTTTCACGTTATTATAGTTTTTACCAGGATTAGAATTGAAAGCTTAAGAGAAAAATTGCTCATTATTTTGAGTAAAATTTTTAGTGTTCGTTGCAGATAAACTTTGATTTTAAAGTGGAGTGAAGTTAATCTGATTTCATTTGGATTTTTCACGCATTTTTTGTATAACTTCTGCTACTGACAGGTTGTTTTCCGTAGTTATATTTCTTATACTCTGTTCACCTATTAGGGCCGTTTTTAGATATAGAGAGATAGACTTGCTAACAGAGAAAACATTTTGGGAGGCAATCTTTGTAGGAACATTCCTTCATATTTGCATGTTTATTAAGTCCGCATCTCATACATGTAAAGGTCTTGCTTTTGCAGTGGGTCTTAATGTGACCAAATCTAAAGAATTTATAACATTGTCTGACATAGGGATAATAGGTTTCAATGTGATGGATAACCTTGAAAAGTTAAATTTCTGTTGGTAAGTATTGGCCTCTGATAATAAATTGGACTACAAGGTGGATATTTTTAAAACGTTGGTTACTTTGTTTTTAACAATTTTTTAGAAACTTCTAACGCTGACTATCTCTGGAGGACCGAGGGGGGATTCAAATTCCAAGTTTTCTAACATTTTGCATTCTGTCAAGTCTGTTGAAACGCCTTTTAGAATATTTTGCTTAATCTTTAGGTTGTTAGGAATAAATGCTGAAAGGCCTAATTCACTCCAGTTTTTTTTTGAAGTGGTGTGTCGTGATTATTATTCGGACTGGATGACCTTTACTTCTGCTGGAAGGTAGGTTCAGAGTTTGAGGCATTTGACTCGCATTTTATGTCTATGTATATACCCCTGTATTATAGTTATCTGTGTACGGCATTCCACATACCCCCCCACAGCCCCTCCACCTCCTCTCCACTGATCCCCTACGAATAAGCTAAGAATTCGGCAGTTTTCACCTTTAAATCGAGATTTCTCATTTTTCTTGAAACCCCCGACAGACCCACCACACTATTTTTCTTGTCTCCCAAAGCCTTTCCACACCATTTTTCTTGTCCCCTTACAAATGTTTTTATTAAGTATAAATTACCCGTATT
>NW_019379645.1:231543-298699 GCF_000648655.2 Copidosoma floridanum
TATAAAGTTTTTTGTTTGATTTAGAATAACTTTTGAAGTAACCTGTACTCCACCCTAAATCTCCTGAAGGAAAAAATAGGGGAAAAACCATTGGATCTATGAAATGCGAAAGCTTATTTGAAATCGTTTCTGTAGGATATGTGTCTGGTACTTCCTTAGGGTAAACACAAAGATCAAAATTTTCTGGTAATCCCGAGTTTGATGTATAGAGTATAGTATAAGTCTTTATTTAAGCCAGGGGGTTCAACCACGTATGGCTTCATGGGATAATAACAATGTATGTTTTAATCAAATAGTTACAGATTAGTGCACAATACTAAAATCAGCTAAACTTAAATACAATCTATTATATTTTAATTTATTGGATCCCTTGGTTTCTTTGTAAGCATAAAGTTTTTGGTGGGCTGACTTTTTTTGTTAGCATTTTGTAACATTGCATTTTCCCAGCCCTGTCAATGTGTTAAAGTCTATTACTACATTCCTACCAAATCACATGTAAATATTGTATAGTATTTTTTCTCAAAACATCCCACATCCCCCCACCTACTCCCTGCGGCCCTCCCACCGACAGCCAGGAATTTTTGCATGGCCCCCCCGTCTCCCCACACTACTTTTCAGAAACCAGACTGACCGTAATCATACCGTCTATACCTATCTTAAGACAAAACTGTCTTATCGCCATGATTTATTTCATCGTCAAGAAGAAATTTAAAGTCATTTAATTAATTCTTAGGGGGTTGTTGCGCAAAACATCATTATTTATACAACTAAGTACGTTCAAAAACCAATTTATATGGAGTTAACAATATTTTTAAACCAAATAATATATACACATATATTTGTGCGCATAATTATTATATCATCATCACTTATATAGTCCTTTAATACACAATTCTTCTTTTTACGTACATAAACTAAAGTTAAATTTAGAGTATCATTAATATAAACAATAAAAGTTTCGCATCACTTTATGAGTCATCTTATAAAGCCTGATTAAACCACGAAGACTTACGTCCATTTCTATTCTGTTTTAAATTAATACTGAAATTGGTACAACAGATGAACACGATGTACATTCATGATATGTATAATTGATTAATAAATTTTACCTATACATAAAAAAATAATAATTAAATCATGTTATGAATATTAGATACATTATTATATTAAAAAGTTTTTTTCCAAACTGTATTCTCAATCTCTAAACTGTTTTCTCTATCGACTTGAACAAAAATTCCATTTTTATTTTTGCATTTTGATAAAGCCACGTATAATTGACCATGAAAAAATAAAGGTTTTTTTAAGTATAACCTCACATTATATAAACTTTGACCTTGAGACTTATTTTTAGTCATAGCAAATGCTACAACTAATGAGAATTGTTTTCTATATGAAATAAAAGGTAATGATGAAGTATTTCCAGTGTTTAATGTAATTCTTGGAATAAAAACTTTATTACCAATTTTTTCTCCCGTTACTATTTCGCCTTCTACGTTATACTTCAGTAATTTAGTAATTCACAATCGTGTACCGTTACATAATCCGTCTGATATACTCAAATTTCGAATTAACATTACTATAGTACCTATTTTTAATTTAAGTTCATAAGGTGGCAAGCCTTCACGAATGTTAATTAACATTTCTACGGAAAAATTTATATAAATATTATCATCTGATTTATCAACACGTTTATTATTGCAGTAGCAATGCTGTAATAAGTTTTAGTTTCCCCATGTAATTTACTTGAAATCTTATTGTTTAAAATGAAGTATATTTATCATGTGAAGTTAGTATCACGTTATTGTCAAAACAGTTGCTGTAATTACCAAATATTTTGGTATAGACATCATCTGTTATCCAGGATTTAGGAATGTTAAATGTTTCTATGACCTTTTCTCCAATTCTTAACAATAATTTTGAAAATTCGTTATGACTAGATTATAGAACGGATATTATTTTGTAATCTTAAAATTTTGAAGAAGTTCCATAAAAATGATGATTTAATAGTTTCTCCTATTATTCTAGTTCTATTACCGTTTTTTATAACTGGAAAGATTTGTCGAAAATCTCCTCCTAATACTATTAATTTATCACCAAAGCAAAGTTTTGTATTACATAAGTCTCTCAACGTTCTATCAACGATTTCTAGAGCTTTTTTCGGAATCATAGAAGCCTCGTCCCATATTATTAAATCAACTTCCCTTAATTTTTTTTTTTGAGTTTCAAATTCTAAAAATACACTTTCAATATTATCTAAGTCTAGAGGTAAACGAAAAGTTCTATGACTGGTCATACCTTTTGGTAGTAATACAGATGCAATTCCTGTCCAAACCATTGACAAAATATTTTTACCTCTAGAAATAAAGTAATAAATGAGTGTCTTATGTAAGTAGGTTTTTCCGGATCCACCAGGACCATCTGTGGAATATACTTTTTCATCTTGTTCACAAATAGTTTTAAAAATTTTTCTTTGATCTTCATTTAAATTTGTGTACATTATATCGAACATTGTTTTACTGAAAGATATTTCCTGAATATTGCAATTGTTTAAATAGTTGCTCATGGTTGGTGTCGGTAAACTAAAAGACTCACATGATTTACCTTCCGATACCAAAGTTTGGTTAATATGTAGAAGAGCACAATTATTATTATCATTATCGAAGTCTCCCGTAAAATATTTTTTATATTTATTCCATATATCATCTCCTTGAATGTTTTCTGAAATCAAAATCCAAGCAAAAATTGTCTTAACTGGTATGAAAACATAATTGTTACGGCTTCTTTAAAAATATTGTCGATTTCAGAATTATTTTCTATTAAACCCATTGCAATTGCAGTATCCCTGAAATTTGGATATGTTATTACATTATGTTTTTAACGTCTTCAAACTAGCCCCATGTAATTTATTTAAAATAAGTTTTAAAAAAAAGCGTTCATGATCTTTTGGAGATACTATGTTTAATCTACCAATAGCAATATTTTTCAGTGTAATTCTCCTTTTTTCCTAAATTTTAAGTTTATTGTTAAATATGTAATGTTCTGAAATGTTAACATATTTGAGTGATTTTGCAAAATCATCCACTTTATTTAATTCAAACCAAGCTGTAAACGGTGTTTGATAATTTTTAATTACATTAATGATATTATTTTCTTCAAATATGATTTTTTGTTTATTTTTAAGATGAACAGCTAGATTTACAACTGTATGACTTCTACTACGAATTGGATATTCTTGAAGTCTCCAAGCTGCTTCCATTGGACTTACATATCTAGCATCTACGTAACTACTTATTTCATCTACTATTTCTTTATTTAGTTTGTTTTATTTTCCTATTTTAATGTATGCTCTGTCACTACCTTTATGTATGTAGTTATTAATATATTTTATGCTTTGTATTGATGCACAATATTTAACGTTTAAATGACATTTATACTCAAATTATAAATGATTAACAAACAATTATTGTATGGAACAACCATTGAATTATCAAAATAAGTCTTATCTATGTTCAGACTTTTGTAAATATGTTTTTCAGACATATTATTTCTTCTCATATATTGTTGGTAACCGTTATTTTTAAATGTAGTTTGGTTTGCAAAAGTTTTTGGAAAATTTTTTGTACACTTTTTGTGAGAATGATTTATACATGGACTTTTATCTGTATGAGGGCCATAAAGCATGTGTTTAATCACTAATTTTGTAAGTGTTATATTATCCGAAGGAATTTCAGCCGAAATAAATTCATCAATTTATTCAGGTGTTATGATTTTTTCATCAGGATGTAATGTTATTAATAAGTGTGCATGTGGTAAACCACGTTCTTAAAATTCAATAGTCTAAACGTATGCTAATACTTTACCAAAAAGATTTTTTTTAATAATGTCATCTAAAATTGATTGTAATTTTTTGTGGAATAACCGAACTGTAATATTTAGAATAATATTTGGTGTTGTATTTTTTGGAAATTTAGATAATAAAAGCTTCAATTCTTTCCATTTAGGATTACATGTCACTGTAATAAATAAGTCTGGTCTACCGCATTTTCTGATAATAGCCATTGCATCTTGATAATGTTTTTGCATGTATCTCGGACTTTCTATATACGTAGAAGGTAGTATATAAAGATTTCTCATTTTTTCCTCTGTTTCAAAATTTTTAGATAAATTTGATGCACTGTTAGCTATCGCATCTACTAATCCTCCATAACACTCTATTCTTAAATTCTTTTGAGTTTATCTCAAATAATTTAAACGATTATGCTCAATCTACTGTATAAATGTATAAAAAATCGTTGAGTTAACCTTCCTCCATATAATACGGGACTGAAATTTTTATCATCTGGTCTGTAGGACAGTCTATTTGCGTAATATTGCAACATAGAAAGTTTTTTGTTTGATTTAGAATAACTTTTGAAGTAACCTGTACTACACCCTAAATCTCCTGAAGGAAAATTAGGGAAAAAACTATTGGATCTATAAAATGCCAAAGCTTATTTGAAATCGTTTCTGTAGGATATGTGTCTGGTACTTCCTTAGGGTAAACACAAAGATCAAAATTTTCTGGTAATCCCGAGTTTGATACTGAAATTGTAAAAATGTATTTCTTATAAAATATTCAAAAGTTGGGGGGTTGGCGTGCNGGGGGGGGGGAAGAGGCAGAATAAAGCAGGCCAAGACCAAGCGCTAGTTTAAACTCTCGAAAGTTCATCGACACCACAAATGTATATATATATATACACATCATACACTACAGAATAATGAATTATTCTTGATCTTAGCAGAGTCGTCCATTAAGGGAACCTGAGTTCTAGTCTTTGGCTTTCTTTTCTTGGTTTCTATAGCTTGATCTTCAGCTATGGGAGTTTTCATGTAGGCGTTGTGTTAGGCACTAAGTAACCAAACTTCCTGGATTCTTGTGTATTACTTAATGTTTGATTTGCCATATTGTGCGAGTTTTTTCATTGGCAAGATTTTATTGAGTAACATAACTATATTGTGAGTTTGCTATAATGAGTGACCTGTCGTGAATGTTTGTGTTTGGGACGGGTCGAGTGGTCCACTTGTTTGTGCAGACTCTTATTTAGAGGTTATGATTAGTCGTGTGTGTTCCTATTTATTTCTTCTTGATTAACTAGATCAACCTTCGTGATCTCCTTATTTATTTATGTTCTGGTACTGTGTTTGCAGTTCTTCACTTTACTTTCTTCTCCTATCACTACATATAACAAAAACCATTACGTCGTCTGACCAGTCCAACTCTTAACCCTTATCGACGCGCTAGTCAAGGTGCGACTTCATGCCATTATCCAGCAGCTTAGTTAATATCTTTTAGGCCACAGCCAGCTTGTCATCGATGAATCTGCAACAGCGCTCGAAGACGGGTGGCCGGATAGTAAAAATGGTGTGTTTAACTGGCATACTAGATAATTTATGATTTTCTTCAATGCTGTAACGTTGAGCTATGACAAAATAAAACTTACTTAGTTGAAAATTTTTGGGAGTACGTCTCTTATGGTTTTAAGTATACCATTAAACTTTTATTAAAAAATATTCGTTTTTTAATAAGAAATTATAATCCTTCTGAAAAAAGCATTAAATGTTCAATGATATGATAAAAATTAGGATTGATAAAAATGATTGATTAGGAGCTTATTTTTTTGTCAAGACGTATATGTTATGATAATGCTACAAACGTAGTCTTCTTTTTATTTTGAGACCTGTGAAATGTCGACCGAAAAATGTGTTTTTTCGAAAGTGTATTATTTTGCAACATCTTAGAAATGAGTAGCTGTAGCGTCTTACGGTTTCTATAAGTAAGTAGTTGGTTATTTTATAAGAATTGAGAAAAAGTTGCCCTAGAACACGTAGAGGCCAAGATAATTTTTTTGACATAAATCCTCGGTTTGGGTATATAAAAATATTAACTCGTCAAATCATAGGTATACATTGTTTAACATTGACATTTTGTAATTTTATCAACTGTGATATACAAACTACTGTAGAAACAGATACACTCTTATTCAAAAGTAATGATAGTTTTTAATGAAAGCAGATAGTGTTATTAGATGTATAGGACAAGCAATGATTCAAAAATTGATTGATGTACTTCGATTTCCCGAAGAAAAAGAACTCTATCTCCGTTATTTTTTATTCAAATTCTTACCCTTCCTTAAATTTAAGGTAGTGTAAAAAATTAATATATTATAAATGAATCTAAATGTTAGAAAACAAATTATTGTGTAAGTTTAGAAAGAAATTTTTTTTTCAATGATTTCTTGAGATGCAATTCTTTAGTATTAAATGTAGAAAAGGAAAAAAAAGAAAGAAAAATAATGTGATAAAGAAAAGATCTAACGCATAACATCAACTTTCTTTTTTTAACAAAACTTGGAGTTTTTTTCCAAACTAAAACAATAGTTTTTTTCTAACAAATGTTAAGAAGTTCAGTTTTTTATCCATGTTAGTCCTTATTACATTTCTCTCCAAAACGATCATCAATTTTGGATGAGACTGCATGTATCTGTTACAACAGCAGTTTTGACATCACAGTTAATTAGTTTATAAATTTCAAGTATTAAACAATGTGCTCCTATCATCTGAAGTGTTAATGTTTATAAGTAAGAAAATGGTGAGTATCGTAAAAAAGATATTATCTTGTCTCTTATGTATGCAAGACCAAATTTTTTTTTTCAATTCATGTAAAATTACTTGCTACTCACTTGTAAAAACTATATGACGCTACAGCCACTTGGTAAGGAGATATTGCAAAAAAACAACCATTGAGAAAACAACATTTTTCGGATGCAATTTTGACGGTCAAATAATAGTTAGCTAATTGTCAACACTGATTTGTTAATAAGTCTAAAATAACATTATTTGTCGAAACCAATTTAATTGGTCTCAAATTTTTAAAATTCTAATACCTACAAGTGAAGAAAAAGTCTGATTATTGTATTTATAATTTGTTTTCAGGAAAAACTTGATTTTCCAACCTCAGTCGTTTATGAGAGGCATGTGTGCCCTCGGTAGAAAAAATAGGATTTGCCACAACTGAACTATCATTATTGCAATTCCTCTGGCCTAATTATGATCAGTAAACATGTAATATAAAAAAAAAAGAAGTTGTAGTCAATAGAGACGGAAATAGCCCATCGTTTCTGTTATGCATAGTTGTGAAGCACTCTCTTCAGTTAACTTTTTTCTAGTAGTGGCTCAACTACGGGCTTTGATTATAGAAAGAAGGCATAAAGGTTAATTTTTTTTATTAGATATCGAGATGGCCTTAATACAGAAACTAGAAAGTCTACATGACGTCAACTACATAAAGGTTTTCGTGGTGAATGTATTCAAACTTTTGTTGAATAAATAAAACTGTTGCAAGAAAAAAACTGTTCTGAGTAAAAACTCTTTATGTATTATGTAATCTGTTAAAAATTTTAGACCACCTGTAATTTAAAAAAAGTAAGCCATAGAGTGTCAATACAAAAATATTTTTGTAATAATTATATAAACTCAGTAAACTTTTGTAATACTTTAATTTACTGAAAATGTTAGAAGAAGTAAAGATAAGAGTTAGATATTTTTATTGCATGCCAACTTAAATTTAAAACAATTAACACGTATAATTTCCTCCACTTTAATTTAACAATACATAAATAAGTATTCATATGAATGCTAATACTCAGTAATGCAATCAATACATAAGATGTTCATTTTTTTTAAATATCCCAGTCTCTGACACTATTACGGATGGTATCCAGGTCATGCACTCTGGAAATTTGGGGCCAAAATAATTTCTCACACTTCATTTAAAAGTCGAAGTCCATAGCACTACCAGAGGTAGTGTCCAGGTTGGACATTAACTCTGGTAGTGCTATGGACTTTGACTATAAAATAAAGTGCGAGAGGTTATTTTAATCCCAAATTCCCAGAGTGCATAACCTGAATACCATCCGTAATGGTGTCGTTAACGGGGATACTTAACAAAAAATGAACATCTAATGTATTGAGTATGTCTTGATTATGTCTTAAATATGTATTGATTATGCTTAGCTGATTCTGGACATTCTTTATGCACAGTCTGGACGTATTTATTTTACTTGGAGATTTCAGTAACGAAAATAAGTATATTTGGTAGCTTCAGTTTTCAGGTTCAAAACGCCTTTTTTAAAAGTTTATCTTAATTATCTTATAACCAATATAAAATGGTGTTAAGATAAGGCAGGCGTAGAACCCTTGGGTTGGGTAGGTGGAGCACAGTTAGCAGCTGTGGTGTTCTCTGCACATATCATATTAGTTGATCGTACCTAACCTACTATGTGTGTAAACAGTAGGTACGTACCTATAGTGCCTAGAAGCGACATATGTAGTTAGTTAAAACGTAGTTTTGGTTAATGTTACTTAGTTTGCACTAAAAAATAAACTGATGATTAAGAATTGCAAACGAAAAATCAATAAAATTAAATATTAGTGTCAAAAGAAAATAAATTGCCCGGGCTACATCTACCCCGTTTTGACTTTTATCCATTACAAGGCGATTGGTTGTGTTTTTTAATGTTACTCTACGTCGAATCAGACACACAAGCAATAAATTTTGTGACGTTTTGTTCCTAAGTAAACGTTAATAAACTGCCCAGTGCCATATATGACACGTTTATAAGCATATATATATATATATATATATATATATATATATACCACTTGAAGGCACTGCTAAAGCGTCTCTCGTCGCAAGAAGCAAGAACACAACAAATCAAGACGAGCACNGAGCGTTAGGATGAACTTAAATAAATGTTTTTTCTAGCTACTATATAAAAAGTACAAATTTGATTGTATATGCTTGCAAAATTAAAAATTATCGATCCAGTCTTTTCCAATATTGATAGAAGATTAATTACAAGTTTGTAATATTCTGACATGTAATTGACTATACTAGTTATAACAATAATTTCTTGATACATGAAGTTGGAGAAAAAAAAAATAAACCTACTGAAATTGCCATACTGAGCAACGTTGGTGACTGAATCTCTCAACAGTTAGCTAATTCATGGAAATATATATCGAATCAAAAGCAAATACTGCCATGTCAGAAAGCATCCGATCACCTCAAATTGTCAAGGGTGGTAGTTTACATAAATATTTACCAAGTGCAAGTTTTTTCTGCACAAATCCAAAATCAAATTTTACTTATGAAGTAATTAACAGTTTCAACTGAGTTGTCATAGTCACTATATTACTATACAAATTCTCTGTTGGTGATGTTGGTTGCTACAATAGCCTAAGAAAACTTACTTTCTTAACTTTAAAGGTTACTTGTTCTGTAGTTAAAAAGTAATTATAAGTTTTCAACAATTATTCAGCTTCCAAACTGATTCACAAATTTTATACTTAAAAATTTAATTTTTAATACTACTTTACTTGGTCAAATCTATCAATTTTTGGTATAACATTCATAAAACGTTGTTCTAGAGAGACTAAATTGCCACATCTTGCTACGATGCCTCGCACTACATGTCATACACTTAAAAAATTGTATTGACGTACTGGCTCTCTCAATGATACTCAGGATCTTTTATTATGCGTTAGGATTAATTTTTATGTTAACAGATTGTAAACTACTGCAAAATAGTGTGATATCTCATGTCATATACCCAATTTTTGTTACTTCGAAACACATTGTTGCGCTTTGAAATCATACAAAGCAAATACTCAGTAATCTTTAAACTTTAATCTGTAAACCTGCTTCGGCCATCACGTGGTGTATAACTTTCTTCTTTTGAAACAAGCAATCATCGCAAAACTCAAACTACGCGTGCAACCTTTAAACAATCTTATAAAGCGCTTATCTTACAACATCAGACCATAACGTCCAAGAATGTGAACAATCAATAATTCCAACATTCTTCACGGCATATATCCACAAAAAATATCGTACACAACTTCGACAGCAACTTGTATCTAATGTAAAATCCAAGAGATCATCAGTTTTAACTATCAATCACTATATAATTATTGCACCACGGCTGTGCCCGTATCAATCGAGAGTAATTAGGTTAAGCTCTGATGGGTCCTTAGGATCCCCAACCTGGAATGTCATCCTTGAATGCAATAGAATGAAAACTTCTTGCACATACCAATATTTGTTTTTTATTTTTTATCAAACTCTCTTAAGTAACGACAAGGTTGGAAACTAAGTTTAGTTGCTTTTGTCAAGCGAATGTAAGACTTAGTTTGGTGACTAAGCTGTGTGAGAAAAGCTCGAGCCAACCAGACCACAGTAAACTTACCTACAAAGTGGATCAAAGAAAAACAAGATAGAAAGAACCATCGACTTGGGATCCAACTTCAGAAGCAGAAGCCTCATTTTCGTCATCGCTACAAGTAATCTCATATAGGATTAGAACCATTGTTGCGGTAACCTTGTAAGATCTTGCAACTGCGTGCGCGCAAGCAGCGGCTAACCAACGATCATAGAAATAAGTTAAGTTAAGAAAAACTGTAAATTGTTAAAACGTTGTAAATGCAAATCTAAAACTTTATAATTCGTATAATTTGTAAAAATTGATGATTTGCGGCTTTACCAAATTTATTAAATCATCAAATATAGATTTTCTCTAAAGTTAAGTTGTTGACCCTATATTTTTCAGAATTGAGTAGATCCTTTGTTAAAAAAATACGCAAGAATTATTTTAAATTTTTTAAGGTTGATCAAAAATTTCCGAAGATGTACTCGATTTTGTGATCACTGTCTATAAGAGTATATGTTGAATTGGTGAATTTTCAGTACTGATTTGCGTAAAGATTCAGTCGTTGGCCCCAGTATTTTCTTATTGTAAATGAATTTGGCATACTTTATTTATATAATTCTAGAATTTCAGAGGTTTTGAGCAAGCCGATAAGAATCACCCAAGCCACCTCAATTCAAAAATATTCCAATTACTAAATTATATTAAATATTTCAAGTTGGACAATTCTAATTAAAAAAAATACAAATGCTTCCTTTAATAAATAAGTTGAATACCAAGGAAATTTCAAATAGATAACGTATGACAAAGACTTTTATAAGGACGTGAGATAAAAAGATGAATAAGATACGCTACTACTGCATTACATACGATATAAATTCAAACAGTAGGTCAACGCCAGCTTTCGTACGACACATAAACACCTCTCCATACATACCACTCGGTAAAACCTAACATAACAACGCTGAGTCAACGATTACAAAGAAAAGTATACTGTTAGTAAGAGCAAATAAGGCCATTGGGCTGACGGCTGGTTTCTGACAAATAAAAATTATATATGTATATTTCTTCATAGAACGAATCTACGAGTTTAACTCTTCACTCAGTGTGCCTGTATACGGCAGACCTGCACTTGCAGGTTCAGGTCAGATTGTCATAAGATCGTGCGAGTGCGAGAGAGAGAATATATATTTGTGCCTTTTCTTGCACTCGCACGGGCTTATGGCGATCCGACCTGAACCTGTAATTGTAGGTCTTCCATATACAGACACCCTGAGAAGTTTGGATGTAACAATTCAGCATGCCTTGTGGAACAAAGCCTTTTGTTTTACTTGAAGTATACTTTAAATGAACTGAAATTTTTATTGTTCTTGTATTCTTTTACATCACTTTCTCTTTTTTTTCGTATTTTGAAACCATTTTCTAATAGATCATATATATGAAAATATTATCAAGGTAGCTGATGTAGCTATAAGAGCACAGTTACTGAAACAATACCAGGGGGTAAATAAAGCTGAAAAATTATAATAATTTTTAGAATTATCATGTAACGTAGCCGTCGGATATATATATATACCGGGCAGATGATAGTGCTACTCAATAAATTTTGACATATTTTCTCGAGCGTTAGGATGAACTTAAATAAATGTTTTTTCTAGCTACTATATAAAAAGTACAAATTTGATTGTATATGCTTGCAAAATTAAAAATTATCGATCCAGTCTTTTCCAATATTGATAGAAGATTAATTACAAGTTTNAATACACTGCTCAAAGACTTATAACAAGATACTGAAAATGGTAGTTTACTTATTTCAAATATAGAGGAACCCATGTTGTTAAGAACAGTCATTTCAAGACTAAAGGGAAGAGCAAGAAGTTGTCTGTACAGATAAACAAAAAATACATTAGATGATCTTATAAGCTATTTGAAAGTACACTTTTCTTCCTTTAAAACTTATACTTAAAACATTACTAAGATCATTAATGCTCAAATAAAACAGAGTTAACTGTTCGCAATTTTCACAAGAGAATCTCCTGACTCATTATTCAAGGCACTAGAACAGCAAAAACGAAAGCCACTTCTACCAGTATTCCTGAACAGCAACAGCCTAATTCAGAATTATATTTAGAAATTGTTGGTCGTAAAGCATTTATGCGAGGCCTACTCGATCAGCTTAAGGCCTACATGATGTCAGAGTACCAAAAACTTTTACTAGCGCTTTACTGGTAGCTTTAGAAGCCGAAAAAGTTGAAAGAATATTATACATCAGAACTCACGCTACGATGTACCATACAAAATTCACATACATAACTTGCTCAGCAGTTACACTCTACAGCAAGTCAAAATATATTAGTACTGTAATCCCTAACCGCGAAAACTACTAAGCCGATTTTGCTAAAATGTTGCATACTGATTCTTGATGATTCCGAGATGGTTTTAGCATAGCTTTTCTTGAAAAAGTGGATAAAAATAGTGATAAATAAGCTTAAAAGTATAAGGTAGCATATGAAATATAAGAAATAAGTTTTGCTAAAATAAGCTAGCTTTGCGCTTTAGTTCTGTAGAATCCACTAGGTGACCTCAAGATAATATTGAAGCCTCCCGCAATCAAAAATAGTGAAGAGTGGTTATAAGATGCCCCATCGAGTTGTCGATTATCGAAGCCGTTCATCGGTAGTACATCAAGAACACAGTTGTTAGTCGTGCAGTTGGGCATACTGGTTACCGATGACACTCTTCTTTAATGGGGAAGCGAAATAAATCAGTTTTTACCCCAGATCGCCAAGATAATCGAGTGCCACGGAAAAATAGTCGTTTTGAACGTCAACATCTCCATCTGGTCTGGAGCCTTCAGATAATTTTTTACTCCAAATGCAAGCCAGGGAAGATAGCCCTAAAAAGTACAGATAACCACAACGGCCTCCTTCTTAGTGGTCGTCTCAACGGCATACTTACAAAGAAGGTATTCTCCAGGCCCACTTTCCCGACCAATGGTAAGTACCTGATCAGTTTGTTATTCAGGGAACGACCTGAAAACGAGGTATTCTTTGATCAGCGGCGTACCTCCCTCATGTACGGTCTCCATGCACAGAGACTCCAAGCTACCCACAGCTGGCTTTCCATCATCAAAAATAATTATAAGGAACAACTGGAAATTTCACCACTGGCCCTTTTCAAACATATTTTTACTACCATTTTCGGAAACGTTATTCGTCAACTAAAAGACTATGTAAGGCCAGCCACTATTAAACCAAGTCAGTCATTCACTAGCAGACGTCACGAGCGGAGTTGTTTGTCGCAAGGCTGGGAACCCCTGTGACCGACGACCCTACATTATTCTCTCGATTCTAAGCATTAAACCATGAATCACTTATCCTCTCCAAGGTCTGTGCTGAGCGAACTTAACAGCTATAAATATAAAATGAACTTGAGCCAACGGGACAGTCTACAACGGGCAAGCATGATGAACCGATCTCTTCATCTTACAACGATCACCAAAACAACTGAGTCTGCAAAAAAAGAAGGTGCTGTAGATACCAACGTCTTAGACGTTCTACCAGAAGATGTTGGGAAAGAGCTCTACGACAAGTTTCAAAGCTTCTAACATTGTAGTTTTTCTCCTAATCAGTGTTGTGCTACAATAACTAGCCAGAGAAGATCATCCTCAGGTGTACAGGCAACCACGTTTGCTGGAAACTTCAGTCAAGAAAGAGTTAACATAAGAAGCTAATCGGTCCTTTTCAGGGTTGTCTGACGTTGAACTTTCTTGCTAACAAATAAATTAGAACCTGATAAAGTTTAAAAAAATAGTCTTTAGGGCTCTAAAAAGTCTTAACCATGCCAATAGTTGAAAGAAGTCGAATGGGAAGAAAAACTCCAAATGCATCTTATGGATATAATTTTAGGCATCAAGAAAATGACGTTGAATATTTATTGATATTTAAGCAGCATTAAAATCGATAAATAAAAAATTCATTAAGTGAGAGACAAGCTCGTCACTGTAACCCTTATAATAATCTCTTGAACGTTCCAGATTTTTAAATAGGTAGAATATGTATTTGTATTTTTTTGGCGATAAAAAATGTAGAAATTAAGCTCCATGACTTTGTTCCTGTGGTAATAAAGTTGTGAAATAAAAGAAAAAGATTTTTCTCAATTGCATATTTTTTGTGAGTTTTAAATCTTCACAGCTTTGAAAATAACCCTGTTCATAGATGATACGGGAGAAACTGCAAATTAATGGCCTTTTAGGGCCAACGATTATTTTTTGGCATAAGGAATGTACGGTATTTTTCAGTGATAATATATTTTTTCACTTTTTACAGTTTTTTACTTGACCAAATAAACTGTGTGGATTCTGAACAATTTTTTTTTTAATGAGAAGATTTTTTTTCTGAGAAGCTTTAGAAATAGATGTAAAATTTTTAGCTGAATACGTTTCACATTATATGCCAACACAATAAGGTGTTCCACTTAGTGAGTTTTTGGCGAAGCCGAGACGGGGGGGGGCCACTAGTACATTATATGGCTACGTGATATGGCTTTCTCTCTACAAAAAAAACTTATGTTTACTCGGAGTATTGTTGTTCATTTATTATGATTTATAATTTATTGCTGTTCTTACACAATAACTTGTGATGTCTGTCATTACAAAATAAAAAACAAAGAAAATAAGCTTTGTGTAATCTATCAATCATAACTTAAGTCATAAGTATGGCTTTCTCTCTACAGGATATATCTGTTATTTATCCAATTCCTATTTACTTACAGTAATATATTGTTTATTGCTGTATTAACACATTTATTATTAGATACTTCTATTGGATAAATAATAATAAGTTTACCCAAGTTTGACCTATCAATTATAACGTAGGGCAGAGATATCGATCTTTCTCTGCAAATAAGCGCTTTATTATCCAAGTTGTTGTGAATTTCTCATAATAATATATTGTTTATCGCTGTTCTGCTATAATGCATTGGAATAGATGGTATTATTTTTTTAACTTTAAAACAAAGCCCAGTTTCGCCTAGTAAATAGAACATAGAGCTGAAATACGGCTGTTTCTCTGCAAAAAAGCCTCTATTTACTTTATTTTTGGTGATTAATTTATAATCATAAATTATTTGTTAGTGTTACAATAAAATTATTATTGGTTGATATATTCATTTAACGAAAAATTTAGCCCAGTTTGACTTATTAATCATAAAAAATGTTTAGAGATATGTCTAACTTACTGCAGAAAATCTGTATATTATCCAATTTATCATTGTTTATTCATGATAATTTATTATCTTCTGCTTTTCTGGCAGATTAGGTAGTAGTGGATGTTATTATTGAATAGAAAAAAAGCTTATGCAGTTTAATCTAGCAATTATAACGAAGTCCAGAGATAGATCCAATTTACTGCCGAAAATCTTTTAATAAATTAATTTTTCGTCATTTATTCATAATCATTTTTATCTACTGCTGTGTTAACACAATAACTGGTAGTTAGTAGTATTATTAAATAAACAAAAAAAAAGTCCAGCTTAACACATTAATCATAACGTTGGCCCAAGATATTTCTCTTTCTCTGCAAAAACGCTTTTTATTACTTAATTTCTCGTTATTTATTCATAATATTATATTGTTTGTCGCTGATCTACGACATTAATTACTGAAAGATGATAAAATTTCAAAAAACCAACAAAAAAACACCCAGTTTCTTTTATGAATCATAACGTGGAATTTAGACATAGCACTTTCTTCGCAGAAAGGCTTTTATTCACTTATATTCTTGTGGTTTCTTTATAATAATTCACCATTTGCTACTGTTCTGATACAATTATACATAGTAAATAAATTTATTGAAAAAAGTAAGAAAATAATCCCAGTTTGACCTACAAATTATAAAGTAAAGGAGAGATATGGCTCTTTCTCTGCAAATAAGCTTTTAATTACTTAGAAACTAAGCTACAAGTGCACCATTGATATATCCAAATATATGAACATTCTTCATACTTACAACGTGCAAGTTACATTTTAACTTATGTATGTATTTATTAGTTTAATTCTTAATGCCCTGTACTTTTTTCAAGTTTTTTAAATTTACGACTAGAGTTCTAACATTATCAAAATTGTAGATGCTTTTTTGTATACATTAATTATTTTTCTAATGCTAGTCCCTTAGTTTTGTTATACTGTTATTTACGTTTCATGCTAATATTAAGCGATACAAGGTATTTATCGTATCATTGTTTCTAATTTCATCAACTGTTTTTTTATTCATAAATATTATACCTAGCAAACCAATCTAACGAAACATCGTCACATTATAATTATTGTTACTTTATTTTTCTGGCTCTTAACTGATCTAAGACTTTAGCTAATATTTTTATATCATAATGACACGTACATTATAACTAGAAGTCGTTAAGTATAACTATTTATCCCTAAACAGATGTTTTTATTACGCACCAACTTAAATTGAGGTTAGTTTTTTTTTATTGCTTCATCAAGAACTTAACAGGTACTATAAGCTTACCTACCATTGAACTAAAAGCTGCTTTTATCTAATCGAAATAAAGCTTTAAGTGATGTGACATCGTTTGATTTAAAATACTCAAAGTTTTATGAAAAGTACGAAAAATTGGAAAAAAATTTAACCCAACAACAAAAAGTTTTGACCCATGTCTACTATCAAGGAGGTACAAGAGAAAAGATAAAAATGTAGAATCGTGTCAAAAAAATCTTTGTTGTATTTGAGCATAGCATAAGTGCACATAAGGTTTTTCAGATTTTGTACGAGGGAAATTTTTGAGACAAAAATTCTTAATTTAACACGGTCTCTCATGATTAAACAAGGTTAGGTTGCCTTTAAATTAAAATGAAGGTTTGATAACAATGTGTTAAAACGAAAAATAACGTTATGTTAGATACCTTGGTACAAAAGGAAGATGCTTGACAAAAAAGTCAAACTTTGCCAGGCATATTTTAAGAACAAAAACAATTACAATAGTATAATTTCAAGCTTTTAGTAAGGAAAACAAGGTATCTGGCAAAGAGGGTCCAACTGTGCGGGTGATGGGACCCCCGTTTTTGTCTTTCTGAATTTTACTCCCAAACGTCCTTAATTTCACAACTATGAGACTGATAATTGAGTATCTAACCTATTTGGCCAGGAAAAGTAAGATACCTGATTTACGTCCATTTAATGGACATACTACATGTATCTTGAAATTGAAATGGACATAAAGCATTCAACAGGTATTTTATCTTACGTTAAGCCGTTAGGGTGATGACGTTAAATCGCTTCATTAAACTGTTAGAGAGTTACTTGGTTTTAGATTAGTAAAATTATAAATACGTGTCAGCTTAGTAGAATGAGAATATTAAGTTTTATATATAAATTGCAAAATACTTTCTGAATAAGCGTTATTGGCTAACTGAAAGTAGCAATGTTAAAAATGTTAATTATGTTCTATTTTGTATCCCTGACTATAGGATGACATGAAAATTGTTGATGCACTTTTTGCGACTGAGCATTCAAATGTGTATGTCCTACCAAATATCTTAAGCCATTACACGACTTACTTTTGATGCTTGCAGAAAGGGGGATAAAAGTAAGCGCTTCGTTGGATGGTTTCAAGCCAATGCTATAAGCTTAGAAATATCAAAACAAAGCTCATAAATCTATATAATACAGCGTACAAAAAATTTTAAAAGATATAAAAATGTTTAATTGATTGATTAAGTACACTACAATTTAAAAAGTATAAATAACGATTTTAATTTTTTTATTTTATGAAGAATTAAGATACGTTCTTAAACATGTGCAATAGCCAGTCAATAATAACAAGCATAACATTTTTCAACAGTTTAAAGTAATTTCTTGGCATTATCTTATGCTTGATGTACTATAATTACTGGAAAATTAATACTTCACACTTATTGATTCTATTTTTACATGCATGAAATTTTTCGGTTATAAAATTCATAGATTATTAAGTACATAATCAATTTAGCATATGCTTTAATTAGGTATTTTACAAATAGTGCTGAGTCTACTGAGTTTGCATTTGAGTATTAATTGAGAACAACTGTCTGATAGCAAAATTGTCATTGTATTTCTCTGATTCACTTAAATAGATTGAAAATGCATTTTTGATTTATTTAAGTAAATATACTTGTTAGGCATAAAAGTCACAAAAAAAGGGCTCATAACTTTTTGTCCTATTATTTACGGTTAATGTTCAAAAAGTTATGTAAATTGT
This sequence comes from Copidosoma floridanum, assembly GCF_000648655.2. Next base: position 250,044 of record NW_019379645.1, read on the forward strand.
TTAGTCCAATAAAAAATTTTCTAATAGAAATACTAAAAATATACATATATTAGTGAAAAAAGATATACCAATGTATGTATTATTCAGCTTCTATATCAATAAGAATAAAGTAGTTCATTTATCAACGCGAGCGTCTATCATTAAGGCTGATAATAAAAAATCTTCTATTTCCTAGGTTTCTCCTTTGTAAAGGTATTTTTAAGGATATTAAGTACTCCATAAGTACTCCAGGATGTTGTGTTGGTGTTAGCAGTTAATCTTGTTGTAATAAAAAGGACTCACAATGTTGTTTCTATTTGAAAAGCTGTGTGGTACACTATTTTACTGGAAGAATTTCATAGTTTCTTTTAATCTTTTATAGCCAAAGGACCCCGTAGCAACTCAATGGACTTTTTGTTTCCAGTGAAGTTGGCTGAAATTAATATATGTTGTAGATTATGATCTTCTGAATAAAAGTTTCCTCAGGCGCAAGTCCCAAAAATGGACAGTTTTCAAGTTAATAATTATTTTAGTCACCGATTCTGCAAAGGTTAGTTTGACTGGTGACGCAGTACAGACAATAGAAGTAGCTCATTCAATGTACAGAGATATGATCGGAAAGGGTTATGTCAAGTGCATCTACCGTTCTTGGCCATCAATAAGCACGATATAAGATTATTCTAGTTCAATCAATTGTAGCGTAGCTCATTTGCATGATTGTCTTGTATGGAAAATCGATAGCCTCTAGTCCGAGAAAGCGTTTATCGTATAATGAACTGATGAAAAAGTAGTTTTTTTATTTTTTTTGCTATAAATACCAGCCAAAAGTACTCAATCAGGCCCATTATTATAAGTCATCGCAATTATTCTAATACAAATAGATAAGCTGATCTTATTTTTTACGAGACGCTGCTGTACCTAGGAATCCCGGCTTTTGTCGTCGTCACTTCTCACGACAGTCTTAATATAGTCCGAGGGAGGGGAAGCGGGATGTATTCAAAATAAATCCTAGCTATTAATATTGTCAAAAAAGAACAATATAATCTGAAATAATAACACAAATTGTTTTTTGTTTCTATAATTGATTAAAATATCAATGAAAGTCGTTCAAAGCTCCCATCATGGGAAGCAATAACTATTGGAAAAATCGATAAGAAATTTTTTTCTTTGTAAAACCGAAAACCAGAAAAGCCTGGCAGATGTGAAAAACATTGAGGTTATCGCCTCTCCGAGTACATATTTTCAGAAATATGCGAATTCATTAAATGGTAAAAAATATATCATCGAACACGATGCTGAACCTTGGACTGCAAACTTTGTCATTTGTTTTTTTTTTTTTTTTTTTTTTTTTTTTTTTTTTTTTTTTTTTTTTTTTTTTTTNCGCTTGTAGAATAATTGTATTTGTTTAATAGTAAGAAATATGTCATCAAACATGATGCTAGACCTCAAACTTCAAACCTAGTCATTTTTTTTCTGAACAGGTTACAAATACAGTGAAACTGTACATTATGATGATACAATTATTTTACGTAGCCAAGAAAAATTTGCCTTGCTAATTAACATAAGTTTTTAGGCACTTACAATTATGTAATGTAAATGTAAAACGAACTTTTATAATGTTAGGTGAATAATTAGAGTTGATTATTATTTTTTTTTTACTGGATCACCACAACAGCCTATTGACATCACCAGGGCCACCCATCACTCACCACCTATGTGTGAGGGTATATTGCCGTACCCATTTCCCTACTCTCAATTGATAAATTCCCTATTTATACCACGAGCACAGTGTAAGTATCTCTAGTGGAACACCTTGCTCTTTCACTTTCTGGTGAAATAGCTAATCCCTACCTATAGCCCTGACACTGTTTCTCATTCACCCAGGCCCTAAGACCTGTGGGACAAGAAAAAAAAGTCTTGGAATTACTCTGGAGAAAAATTCCAAGAAAAAACCAGCTTCTAAATTTTCAGAGTTGCACAGGAACTCTTTCCGATGATGACTGTTTTTGAAAAAATTTGCACTAATCAGTAATCAAACTCATGATCCCTAGAACGGTGTTGTATCAATAAGAAGCATGCTTGCCACTGAGCCAACGCTGCTTATCTAATCAGAGTTAGTTACATAAATATGCACATATGCATATTAGTGATTCCAACGTAACTGATTTAGACGATCCCTAAATTACGCTTAGGTTCACATACATAGTCGAAATACACTAATAAACTGGTCCATTTTGATGTAAAAAATGACGCTTTTTCTTTCTTAATGATCAAAGCAAAAAATTAAAGTCGTTTTTATCCAATATTTTGCATTTAATTTTAAAAATTTTTTTGCCCTTGATCTGCGAACACTGAGTTTGTACATTCCAACTGCAAGTACACGTCAAAACTTGGTGATTTTGTCAATCTTTGGATCGAATTGAAAAGTAGTGTCTCGGTCACCACACTTCGAAAAAAGATTTTAATGGCACTACACAACGTTGGGCTGTTAAACTATAGTATTCAAAAAATCTATTAGGGTTGTCTGTCTGGTTACATAAGTGGCTTAAAGTCTGGCTAAAAGTATGGCTCAATGTCTGTCTGAATATTGGGCTAAAAGTATAGCTGAAAGTGTGGCTAAAATTATGGCTTAAAGTATGGCTAAAAGTATGGCCTAAAGTATCGCTCAAGGTCTGGCTAAATATATGGCTAAAACTATGGCCAAATGTCTGGCTAAATGACTGGCTCATTATCTGGCTACGCGTCTGGTCTTACACAGTTCATAAATAAAATTATATGATCTTTCCTTATTCAAACTTACCTACTATTTGGACTTCAAACTTTGTCATTTTTTTTTCTGTACAGGTTACGAATACAGCGAAACTGTACATTATGATGATACGATTATTCTTTGTAGCCAAGAAAGTTTTTTTCTGCGAATTCATATAAGTTTTTATGCACTGACAGTTGTGTATTGTAAATGGTAAGACGAATTTTTAACCTAGTACGCGAATAATCGAGGTTGGTTACATAACTATGCACATATGCATATGGTTGAGTCTAACGTAACTGATTTAGACGATGACTTGAGTATATATAGATACTCGTACATAGTCAAAATGTAGTGGTAAAATGGTCCGTTTTCATGTAACTAATGACGCTCTTTCTCCTTCAATCATAAAAGCCAGATTTCAAAGTTGTTTTCATCCAGTGTTACCTTTTAATTGTATCACCCTTTGGCTCTCGCTCTGCGAACAATGACTTTATACATCCTAACTGTGGGTACACGTGAAAAACTTGGGGATGTTGTCGATATTTGATTGTTCATACAGCAACAAAATTCCCACATTCAAATCTGCAATTTGTGCATACATTTTGGGCCCAAAACCTAGTCAAAAATTAGCGTCCCACTCATCACTTTTTTAAAACAAGACTGAGCAGGTTAATGGCACTATATAACCTTGGTTTGTTAAACCACAAAACAAAAGTGACCAATTAGGGGCGCCCGTTTAGCTAAATGTTTGGCTCAAAGTCTGGCCAAATGTTTGGCCTAATGTCTGGCAAAAAAGGGTTTTCCCTTTGACTTTCAGGTGAAATATAGCTGAAACTAAGTGTTACATAATTATGCTGCTTTACGCAACAATTGACATGCTTAGAATCCCTCTCACAGCAGTGAAGAAAATGAAATTGAATCACTTACAACGAAAATGAATTAGGATAGTGTAATGGGTTTCAGGGTTTGACATAAAGATTCACTATAAGATTTTTTAGAACATCACTTTAATTTTGACACTAATGAGTCTCGACAATGTCCTTATAATTCTTTAAATTAATACATTTTCATTATTTTTTGAAAGAAAAGTTGTAAGGACAAAAGTATTATGTGTCACAGGAGATGGTTATTTGTCTTAGCTAAGCTTGTTCTCGCATCTGGAAATCAGTAAACATTGCCACAAGAAGAGGTTCAGAATATCGCAGGATCTACAAGTAGTAGATTTTAAAAACTGGACGAGAAAGTGGTAGTGGAGTCGAGATCCAAGCTGAATGTACCTTTAAGCAATAGTGCAAATAAGATCATTAGTTCATAAAAAATACTATTTATAATAAGTAAGTGATTCATCCAATTATGATAACTTACAGAATAGATTCTACTTGTAATGATAATGTTAAAAGTCGTTAAAGAATTTGTATGTTAAATAGTAGGGTGAGCTTGTATATTTGTGTAAGAATAATTGTGACAACTCATAATAATAAGCCTGATTGCGTACTTTTAGCTGGCGTTTATAGTAAAAAAATAGTAAAACCACTTTTCTATCAGTTCATTATACGATAAGCGCTTTCTTGGACTAGAGGCTATCGATTTTCCATACAAAACAATAATGCAAATGAGCTACGCTAAAATTGATTGAACTGCAATAATCTTATCTTGCGCTTATTCATTGTCAAAAACGGTAGATGTACTCAATATAACCCTTTCCGATCATATCTCTGTACATTGAACGAGCTACATCTATTGACTGTACTGCGTCACCAGTCAAACTAACCTTTGCAGAATCGGTGACTTAAATAATTATTAACTTGAAAACTGTCCATTTTTGGAACTTGTGCTTGAGGAAACTTTTGTTTAGAATATCATAATCTACAATCTACATGTATATTGATTTCAGCCAATTTTATCGAGCACCTAAGGTCCATTGAGTTGCTGCGGGGTTTACAGGGGGTCCTTTCTATAGTAAAAGTTAATACCCTAAGATATTGTCCATGATATTGAGTTTCGCTGAATTAAATGCTGTCTAGGTAGTGATTGAAAACTCTATACATTAAAGAGGTCCTTAAATGTCTAATAATTAAGCCACTGTGATTGTTTATTACCGTAAATAAGTAAGTTTTAAGGTGGTATAGACTGCTTCTTAAATTATACTATTTTGAATATATGATGTATATTAATGCAACCTATTACCTTTTATTTTTAAGATTTATGAACCTCAACACTTGTCCGTGGAAATATTAGATGAGATTATCATTACGGGGGACAAACTGCATTTACAAAATGCAGCTCATCTAGGAGAAAACAAATCTTTTTATCCAAAGGAAATAATGAGTGAATTCTTCCTTTCCAATCGTAGAATCAATTTGGATGTACAGGATTGTGTACAAGCTGGAAAAGTTTTCAGTCACTATGCCAATATACAGAATATTTCAGAAGGCATACGAAGTTTTTTTAATAAATTTACGGCTGGATGCTTAACATTATCAAAAAACTTTAATCTTGCAATTTGGATGAACGATGAGTATTTATACAGTTTAAATCCTGATACTGCTTTAACGCGCTACAAAAATTGTTCTCTGCTTATCGAAGATATTATGTCACAGTATAGCCAAGACACTGATTTTGAGATAACGATGATAAATGTCGTTGATTGGAACAAATTACCACCGTGGAAATATGACCCAAGTCTAGCAGTGAGGCCATCAAATCTTCCTTGCATGAATGCATTCTCCACACTACCAGGTAAATAACTTACATAATCAACATCATAAGGCTAACTGCCAAATTTTGTAGCTAGAGTCTGGAGTCTTTCATAAATTCTATCTTAATTCTTCATAAAATAGGGGTGATATCACAAACCCAAAGTTTATATACATTTTACTTAAATTACTTCCCAGCAATATCTTATTACGTACTCTGCATAAAATTACGCTTGAAGCACTTTTGAAGCTGAAAAATGACGGTAAAGTTCATCCGAAGTTCATTTCGATAATTGATTGATTAAAGTACAGAAAAAGATAATATTTCTTTTACAAATAAGTGTGTTGATTTTCATATTACACATGGTTTGACTTAAGAAAACTAATGGTGGGATATCGCAACCGCCAGCAGATATGAGACTTTAAAGCGATCTGTTACTTAAAGGCATTCAGTATGTACACGAGAGTTTTTGCTTTACCTAATAATTTACCATGACCATTTATTTATTCATTGTTTAGTAGCTAGTATTACATTAAATTGTAAGGAGATCGATCAATTTGGTACTTTACAAACCAATGAAAGCTTTTAGTAACCAGATAATAATTGAAAAAAAATCACGATTCGAAATCATGACTGAGTACTTGAATATTATATGAAATATTACTTTTATAAAAACTAGTTTATTTTCATTTAAATTAAATTAGTGTTTCGCTGTCTTGCTGACAGCCTTTTCAGAATTAAAAATCATGTTTGTCGTTCATCAAAAAAAAATCATGGATATCGGTGGCGCCATGTAACGTATTGTCTTGGCACCTACATGATTCTTAATCCTCAAGAGGCTGCCACCAGAACGGTAAATTTTTGATTTAATGTAAGCGAAAAGTCAATAAATAGTCATGCTTCACAAAACCAACTTTATTTTTCAATATTAATCATGGTGACTGAGGAGCAAGTAAAGAGAGTGTATAAATAAAACTGAAATTTTATCCACAATAGCCTCGAAGGAGGCTGGACGCGTGCCAAAGATTAATTTGACAACCAATCTTACAACTAACTTTAAGACATTTTATAAAATCTAAGATTTAATTTGATATTAACCAACCTTTAATTCCATACTTATTGATATCTCCCTTTCATGATACGATCAGCCCTATATAACCTACTAATCATAAATGCTGAAGAGGACTTGGTTTTTTAAGCTGAAATTCTACAAAAACCATAAAACCATGTATGTTTTATAGTTTAAGAAAATTTGTACTAATTTTTAGTTATTCCATAAACTACATTTCATAAAATAGGCTTCTACGTACATACTCTTTCAGGATTGGGAGATGTATATTTCATCTTTTGGTTTACAACAGATTGCAAGAATAGATATGGTAGAATAAGACCAACATTTTTTAAATTTCAATATCCTTATTTTACGTAGATGTACACAATATAGAATGCTATTAAAATTCAACAATGTCATATGATCTATCTGCATGGCCTGTTATAAAAAGTTGTTGAAACTAGGACTTGTATCTGAACTTTATTCAAAACATGATTACATGGATAATTCCATACATGTCTTACTAATATATGAAGCAAAGTCACTAGAACCGTTCTAATTGCTAACTACAAAAACTACTCAACCGATCTGGCTGAAATTTTACATAGTGGTTTTTGACACTTCCTTGATGATTTTAGTATAGTTTTCATCTTAAAAAATAATTAGCAATAGCATTAAATAAGCTCAAAGTTTCGCAAAAAAATGTTAATTTTTTACGTAAGTTCAGTAGGATCCACTTGGTGGTGTACAAGTAAAAACGAAGCTATCTGCAATAGAATAAAGTAAGTCTGGTTAATACATTTCCAAAAAAAGTTACAAATAACACAGTCGATCATTGGCAGTGCATCAAGCCTAGAGCTGGGAGTCGTGCTGGAAGGTGTCCTGGCTACCAACAACACTGTTCTCTAATGAAGAAATAATTTACGTCGATCCATGTCCCAAATCACCAAAGGCACCAAGATTAAAGAGGGTCACCGACAAAAACTATTCTGACTGCTCACGTCTCTAGCAAAATACCAGAAGATTGTCTAGCCAGAGCGCAATCTGCACTAGTAATTTGAGGGTTTCATGGCCATTTTCCAACCGACCTGGTGCTACTAGCGCAGATTTTACTACACTAGCAAGCCAAGGAAAACAACTCTTAGAAGCTTAAACATCCATAACGGCCTTCTTCTCAGTGGTTTATCCTAACGGCTTACCCATAGAGGAGGTATTCTCGAAGCCTACTTCCCCAACCAACGGTGAACGGTTGATTATCTGGGGAATGACCCAAAGACAAGATATTCTTCAGCCAGCGGCGTACCTTCCTCCAGCATAGTCTCCATACGTAGAGGCTCTGAGGGTAAAAGTCAAGTTATAGGCAGCTGGCTCTCAATCATCAAGAATAATAATAAGAAATAATTGAACATATCACCACTGGCCCTTTTCAGGACCATCCTGAGTGTTTTTGCTCCCTACTTAACCATCAATCTCATTGGTTCTGTCAAGGGCCACCTACATTTTTACTACCATTTCCGAAAACGATTCGTCGTTAGATGAAAGACTATGTAAAGCCGGCCACTATTAAACCAAGTCAGTCATGCACTGGCAGACGTCACGGGCGGAGTTGTTTGTCGCAAGGCTGGAAAACTAGGAATCATCAATCCTCTCCAAGGTCTTTACTGGGAGAACCTAACAGCTATGAAGGAAAAATAAACTTGAGCTAATGGGAGTCTCCAACGGGCAAGATCACGAACCAATCTCCCCACATTAGATCACCAACACAACTGAGTCTGCAAAAAAAAAGTGCTTTAGACACCAACGTCTTCGACGTTATACCAGGAGACGTTGGAAAAGATCTCTACAACAGGCTTCAAAGCTTCGAACTTTGTAATTTTTCTCCCAATCAGTCTGGGCTTTAACAGCAGGCCAGAGAAGATCATCGTGAGATATCCAGGCAGTCATAATTTCTGTTAACCTCTGTGAAGAAAGAGTTCACCTAAGAAGTTCACCGTTTTTTTAGTGCCATTGGATGTCGAACTACCTTGCCAACTAATATATTAGAACTTAACAAAGTTGACAGAAATTTAGGGGTCACAAAAGTCTTCAACATGCCAAAAGTCGCAAGAGGGAAAATTGGAAGAAAATCTTCAAATGTATTTAATAAATACACTTTTAGGCGTCAAGAAACTGACGCAGAAAATTTATCCAGATTGAACAGCAGCGTCAAAATCAACAAATAAAGAATCCATTACGTGAGAGATCAGCTTTTCATTGTACCCTTACAGTAACTGCTGAAATATTTCAGTTTTTTAAATAAGTAGAAAATGTATTTATATATTTGTATTTTTGTGGCGATAAAAAATGCAGAGATTAAGCTCCAGGACTTACTGTACTACTAAAATGTCCCAGCTTTATACTGTTTTTCACGAGTAATGTAAATTATAAAAATTTTTATTTACTTTTTGGAATAGTTTATAAATTTTTTAATTATACAAGCTAAAATATTTAAATTATTCCTTGCACAACTAAATTATAGAAGTTATGTCAGCTACAATAAATGTCACAATTTAAATATTGTAGGTTAATGATAAGCATTGATATTTGAAATAACTTCTTTATAATGTGTACTGATAGTTGTATGTAGTCATGACCTTGTTTCGTTAGAATAAAAAAACTCTGAACTGTACATTGTCTAAAGTACAAAAATTTAGTGCAGGAATAAAAAAAACACTCAAAGGCTATAGAAATTATTTATAATAAAGAAGCTCAGCGAATAAAAAAAAACAGATACGTCATGGGACGTACCGCAAAAGTAAAATTTTCGAAAATGATGGAAATACATATGAATTAATAGAGAGAACAAAAGTTTGTAGTTGAAATAGTAAGGGGTTGGAAGTTATTGATTAGTACAATAAAAAAAACGAATCTGAACACAAAATAAAATAATCTTTTTATAATCACGCTCATTAATGTGTGTTTCAAAAGATGTATAGTACTTATACTTGTGACGTGGCAAAATTTGCTTCACAATTTTTGCACGTCACTGTTGACGCACCTATTCGGAAACCAATTAGTGTTCTTAATGGGATCCTCACATAACCAAAATCTTCGTGTGTTTTAGAAACGACCAACCGTAAGCCAGAGAAGGAGACACACACCTAGACCAGAAATGTAGCGTGCGTACGAGTGAATGTGAGGATGTAAGTGTCGAAGCGTCGGCACGTAAGAATGATCTGGAAGGTAAGGTAGGGGCCACATAAACCGTTTGCGCACAAGTAGTTGATCGGATGAGGGACAAGGGGATACCGACCCAAGGGTCAGGGAGCAGAGCATGAGACGAAAAGGGCGGAGAAAAAAGGCAGTAGAGTTTCGACCATCGAGATAGAGAGCTGTCGAGCGCGAAGAGAGTGTCTGCGCCATTTTGCTGTCTCGTTTTCGTGGCTGGTACTCGAGACGAGCATCTCGTTGGCCATTCCTTTTTCCTAGGGCGAACATGAAGATCGGGAAGGAGGTTGAGCTGTGCGACGGGAAAACGCGACGAGTGTGTGCAGGAGAGAAAGTGACGGCACCCGAGGTACCGTGAGAGCGAACGAGAAGAGAGGAGAAATAGGGCTGATCTAAGCCTGCTTGGCCCTGAGTGCTGGTCGCTCTGCTGACGAGACGTCCTTTTCTGACAACCCTAGCCAAGTCTCCAGAGCGTCAACTTCCTGGACCACCATCCGCGACGACACAGCCGGCTCACTTGCCTGCGAGAGACGAGTAGCATCACCAAGGTACCGTGAATAGGCTAGCGGGGACACAACAGGGGGGGGGGACATCAAGAGTCTATAGTGAGGGTGAGAGCCACGAGAATGGGATAGGGAGCGTGTCGAGTGCGCCCCGGTCGAGCCTCCACCGAGACGCGGAGACGGGCACGCCGTGCCAGAGGGCGTGAGGTAGGGACAGGGATCGAGAGAGAGAGATGATGATGATGAAAACAAATTTATTAATGCCAAGGTTTAATAAACCGTATGGCAATGTAAAAAAAAAATACAAAAGGATTTACAAACATTATCATATGAAACAAGCATAAATATACAATGTAACAAATTTTGGCGTAAGTAACTAACTATTAGAACAATCAATGAGACGCATTTTCATAACAATTAATAAAAATTATTTGTCAATCTAAAATTCATAAATTAAAATTATCGTGTGTCCAGTAAGTATACCCGCGAGTTCGTATATGTATATGTAAGTATATATGCTTCAAAATCTATCTTAACATTTATAATGAACTTTCAAATCAATTTTTGAAAAAAATTTTCGAAAAGTGCAGCTTTGAAAGATTCGTAAGTGACCTTCAATTTCACAGACCCAGGAATCTCCTTCCATAATTTTAGAGCACTTATGACAAAAGAACGCTCATACGTGACTGTGCGCGCGAAAGGTATAAAATAGCCAGACGTAACATGCCTAGCAGATCTCCTCAGGCCCTCGGTCTGCGGAAATAGGTCTGCCAAGTATTTCGGCTTTCCTGAGGTAAGCAACCGATAAATCATACAACCCAGAAGGTATTTCATCCAGGCCCCAACAGTCAGCCAACCTAGTTGCCGGTAAAAGGGTCTCATTTCAACGTCGCGGCCTACCCCAAAAACGAATTTTACAACTGAGAGAACGATACAAAAATGAATCTTACAGAGAGTGATTAGAGTGTTTAGAAGTTTATTACGCCTCGGGGAGGATCCCCATCTGGCCAAATTGAATGACAGAGGTTAAGCAAATTATAACCTACAACTTAAAAACTAAGGTTTACAGCAGAATGTTCGCTTAAGATTAAGTATTGATGGTGACACTAAAACTAATTTATTTAAAGCAAAAAATAAAATAGTAGGCAGAGGTATGGCTGAGTGAATGCTTTTATTGGCTTAGAAAGGCAGTGAGGCTGATAAGAAGGATGAAAGAAATAATGAAGGAAGTCTTTAACGCGATGGAATGGTTCGAATGGAGGGCAATGCAGGTTCAAATTGTGATGGCTAGAGAAGGCAAGATGATCATTTTGTAGTGGCGAGAGAAAGGCTGGTGAGTGCAGATTGAGTGGAAAGCGAGTGTAAGATGAGGATGTTTATTGAATGAGAATGTCGCGTGACAGAGTTGGTGCAAAGTAACAGATTGCTTGGTATGACGTTTGGTGCAGTGCAAGTGGGAGTTGAAATGAAAATGGCGCGTAACAAAGCGGGTGAATAACGCAGTGCTCGAGGTATCTGGTTATGAGATGTATGTGTGTAGTGGAGGGCTGGCTACACCATCGGGCCGCCCGCACTAACAGAGGGCCCGACAGACTGGGTCTGCAGGGCTATGTACTCACGCTCCACGCGCTCGTTCCACTCGCTCTGATCGCGCCGCAGAAGAGTTTCCCGTAGCATGGCTTTGAAGGTCTGGTAGGTGTAGTCGTCAAGGTTAATGGGTGCAAGTGAGTTTAAAAGGTCTCAGGCTTGAATGTAAAACGCATCATTACGTGCTCTGGTGCGGGAGGGTGGGACTATGAGGATGGGATGAGGGCGAAGTTGGTTGTAGGCGAGGCTGCCCAGTATCATGGCCTTAGACTTTAGTGGGTTAAGTCGAAGGCTGTTTTGGTTGGCCCAAGATGCCACCGATTCAAGGTCGCGATTTAGGCGAGCAATGCCCTGATTTATGGAGGCGAAAGAACAGTGGAGGTAAAGTTGGGTGTCATCGGCATAAATCATGTGGTTTGTGTGTGATAGGGAGGCCGGGAGGTCGTTTATGTACAGTGAAAAAAGGAGAGGGCCAAGGACACTGCCCTGGGGCACGCCCGCAGGAGCGGAGCACCAGCCAGAGACAGCATCCCTATTCCCTCCCCCAATGGCCTGGTGATGGTTAAGAAGGTAACGATGGATTAAAGCTAAGGCGCTGCTGGAGAGGTTGTAACTTTTAAGTTCATTTAAAAGCTTCAGGTGGGGAACTGTATCGAAGGCTTTTGAAAAATCAAGTAAGACCAAAATCGTGATCTCCTGAAGATTTATCGCCTCTCTTATATCTTCAGTCACGCCAAGGAGGGGGGACTGAGTGCTATGTCCCCTCCTGTAGCCGGACTGACGAGGGTTTAATGCATTAGTATCCAAGATATGGTCAGAAAGCTGTCGAAATAAGATGCGTTTGAAGGCCTTGGAGATTTCACAGAGGGAAGTTATGGGGTGGGTGTCGGAGGGTGAGATAAGTTGACGCGTCTTAGCCAGAGGGAGGAGTAGGGCCCTCTTCCACAAAGAGGGAAAATGCGAGAGCTGAATGAGACTATTTAATAAAAGGGTAAGGAATGGTAGAATGACTATGAGGGAGAGACGTAGCATTCTATTAGATAGACCATCATGACCCACTGCCTTTGACGACGATGAGGTGATTGATTGATGAACTTCCTCTGACGATGTGGGCTTGAAACTGAAAGGGGGTGTAACGGATTCTGATGACGGGGTGTCAGCAAAAAGTTCATGTAAATCATTTTGGGTGAGCGGTGTTGTTGAAGCCGTTGCCGAGGTGTATGTGGAGATGAGTGTGTCTGGGGAAAAACTCTGGGTAGGCAGTGGTAGGTAGGGTAGGGCTAGTGAAATTGAGTTTACGAAGGGTGGACCATTTCTCTTTCGGATTTGAAGATGAGTTGATGAGATGGGCGAAGTGAGAGTTTTTGGCTGTGGAGAAGGTTTTTGAGACCCCGCTGTGGAGACGGCGATAAATCTGTATTTCAGACGGCAGCTCCGAGCGCCGGGCGTCACGGTATGCGCGATCTCTTGCCAACATCATGGATCTTATTTGCGAAGTAACCCATGGCTTTCTTCACGACGAGAGGGTGATCTTACTAATTGGTGCAAGACCGTCGAACGCTCCAAGTACCGCCGCCGAAAAGCGCTCCGTGATGTTGTTCAGCGAGTCAGGACTTAAGTCGTTAGTGAGCGTGGTCAGGAATGGCAAGGAGGCAATGATACGGGAAGAGAGTGATTCAGTGTTGATATGCTTGAGGTTACGCGCTGTAATGATTTTTGAGATGGGTGGAATCTGAATATAATGGAGGGCAACTTCGATCCAGTCATGACCGGCGATAAATGGTGATGTGGACTGTTGATGGTAAATAAGTGCGGAGGGGTCTTTAATGATGAAGAGGTCTATCCAGGTATGAGATGGGTTGTTACGATAAAAGGCGTGGTGTGTCAGATTGGATGGAACGAGATGAAGTGAGCTTTCAGCGATCTTTGTGGTTAAAAACTGGGATGAGAAGGATGACGTGAGCATGTTAATATTGAAGTCTCCTGTGATGACAATATTTGAGTAGGCAGGCAGATGATCAGAGAGTATGTCGAAGAACTGGTGTGGTAAAGCAGCTGAAGGGCGGCGGTAGACTATGGCTAATAGAGTTTTGTGGGCAGCTATGGATAATTCGAGTATGAGAAATTCTGGTGTATTGTCGAAGTCTGGATCTGAGCCTGCAAGGATGGTGGTCTTGAATGCGTCACGAATGTAGGCACCAACGCCCCCCCTCCTTTTCCTCCCTGTCCACGCGAAACAAAGAATAGCCCTCAAGGCCAACAACCGCGTCCGAGGTATCCGATGTAAGAAAGGTTTCTGTAATGGCTATGACGTCAGGTGATCTGTCGGTGGCTAGAAGCTCTAGTTGTGTATGGTGTGCATGATTCAGTCGGTTTATGTTAATGTGGATGATGCGGATGGAGTTTGAGTTTTGACTATTGCGGGTAGGCAAGTGTGTGGGAGCTAGTCATTGTCCCAGCTGAGGGGCCTGCGGTGACAGGCGAGCAAGATCCGCCTCTGAGCTGATGGGCACAAGGTCTGCTATGCGATTCGGCTGCATGAAGATCTGCAGATTGCGAACCACCGGAGACAGAATTGAGGCGACGCTGAGCCTCCCGGGCTTTAAGCAGAAGGTTGTGAAGTGGTGCAGGCCAGAGAGGACGACAAAAAATAGGCATGCCTCCCCCCGACCCAAACAGGTCCTGAGCCCTAACGCCCCTCAAGCGGTAAGACTGCGAGACAATGAGATCGCGAACCCGAGCCGTGGCGAATTCAGCCACCAATGAAAATGGCTGCGCTGCTCCCGTCGCGGTCGCCTGGGTGGCACCCACAGAAGCAGCCCGGGTCAGGGCCTTACCGATCCATGGTCTGATCCGGACGATGAGATTTGCACAGTCCGGCAGCCCCATGGCCTCCAGGACTCTGATCACGCATGGACGGTATTGATCTGGGGGTGATGGTGGAAGGCCAATAAAACGGATTTCCAAGGGGTCAGGCGTCGAGGCCCTGGCTTCAAGGGCGCTGAGACGGGTTTCATGACTATTCACCGTGGTCATCAGCTCGAGGTGGTTGCTTGTATAAATTGCAAAAAAGCTACTAAACCAGGCTGGGGTGTCAGACGGTAGTGTGGGAGGCGTGGTGTTCATATTGGGTGGAGGAGCGTTTAGTGAGGTACGTGCTGGGGTATTGGGCGTTTGAGGGGAAACCATGGAGCAATAAGAGTCAGAAGAGATCGATGTACTGGAGAAGTAAATGGTTCTGGGGGCCTTGGTAATCTGTGATGACAGCGGGGAGACAGGTGAGATGAAGCTCTTATTGGCAGATATTGGGAAAATCGAGGAAGTTAGGGGGGTAGCACAGGTGGTAACAGAGGGGTTGGCAGTAGTAGTGGTTAAAAGAGGTATCGCCGGAGAGTAGCTCATGCGCAGAAACTGTTATGAGATGCATTACTTGACCTTCCTGCGGTAACTAATGGTTGGTGACACTGGGCAGAACGAGTGGAACACCCCAGAGCATTGCGAGAAGACGGCCCTGGTGTGCGTTCTTAAAATAGGTGAATTACAAATATTACAATTTAGAGAATCAGGCATCTAAGCATGCGCAGAAAAATCACAATAAACAAAATTGTCAAGCACGTAAAGTAAAGTAGAAGTAAGAGTATATGTATAGATGGAGTAACAGCCACGCGGCAGAGCCAGCTACACTGTATCGCCGTTTTCTTATCCAAGTATCTCGTCAGGTAACATGCGCACAGCTCAGTTTGACCGATAGGCAGACGTTTAATTGGTGTCTAGTGTGTTGAACATGCGGTAAGGCGCTGTGCACACTCGGGCGGCAGAATTTGAAACACTCTTCACAATCACTAAGATCATGCAAGCCGACAAGCAGGGCGTGTGAGAAGGGCTCTGCGCAGGTGCCGTGGGCTAGAAGTCTGTAGTTAGAGCCGGGAGCCCCCGTCAGGTTGGTTGACTTGGGTCGCTAGAAAGGGCCAATTAGCTGTGCTGAAGAGTTTGGTGCCTGATCAAGTCGGTGGGGGGGGGGAGCCGGAAGATCTCCTAACCTCCAAAGCCTCCGCTGCAGATTCAGACCTGCCGAGGCTCCAATAAATCAAAGAAGCCTGTAGTTTAATGCTCAAAGAGAATGCACGAGCCTACCAGCAGGAGAATCTGCAATAAATAGAAAAAACAGCGCACGACAGTAGGACATAAAAGGTACAGACCTGAGGGAGCACACAAGCAGCACGTCTAGTCACACTCACCGAGACACAGAGAGAGAGAGAGAGAGAGAGAGAGAAAGAAAGGAGCGCGTGAGATCGAGAGTGAGTGAGTGGTCGCATAACCGTGGTGTAAGGGTGGGACGGATCAAGAGCCGGCGTCGGGGCGCTGTGAGTTGTAAGGCGTGTTTGTGACCGTCTCCGGTCGCGATGGCAATCCACGCCCGGGACCTATAAGTTACGCCAAGTGTGAGTGTGGAGGTGTGTAGGTATGGACAGGCAACCACGCCGAGGGGACCTGGTCCCAGACCGAGAGTAGTGTGAGAGGAAAAGTAGGTGTAATGGCGCGTGAGTGTGTGGGCGTGTGAGCGGACTAGCGTGGCTCTCCGAGCGCACCACTGACGTTGTGGTGGCGATCGAGGGCTTGCGCCGTATCTTCGGGACTGAGAGGAGTGTACGTGAAGCGATTGTAGATAGCGGTTGTGTTTATTTCAATAAATTTATAAAATAAAGCCAACATCGCCTTTTGTTGTTCATTTGCCCAGACGTGAATCCCTCAGTGCAGGGGCGAGTAGGGAGAGCGGTGTCGAGCAGAGACGTATGAGAGAGAATAATTTCGATATTTTCTCTCCAACAGTAAGTCACCTTGGGGAATGTAAAGAATACGTTATATACTGTTGCCACAATGATCCAGTATTGTGATAAGCACATTGGCATAATGCTCATTGACAATGAAATTGCTTCTTAAAATTGCACACACGCACGCATATATGTAAGAAGTTTTGTTTGGTCGATCTATTTTTTATTTAGCGATTTTACATTTTTTAAATAATTTTTTTTTTTTTGGCAAAAAACGGAAATATGTCCTAGATATTTGTAGAAATTTAACAAATATACTTCAATTTTTCGAACAATTTTGCACCTAAGTATTATAAAGAAACATCAAGAACACTGAAATTCGAGGTTATGTTGTCTTATGAATCAACACCTCTCTATTTGTGTGCCCCGATGTTCTTTTCCCTTTAGGATGACTGTAAAAATTGTTAGTTTTGGAGTATTTTGCTTTCTTTTGAGGATATGGCATATTTTACAATACATGGTGGTTATGTGCACGTATGACAATCGGAAAATCATTTCTGCATTGTCACAATTTTCTACAAAACGTAAAATAATTTTTAGTATGGTTTTATTTTCCTTTATTTCATAAAGGCACATCGAAAACATCTAAAATTAAGGTTATGTTTTTACATCATTTAAAGGCTTTCTTTCTGTGCACCACAATAATTTTATTTTTTTTAGAAAACCTGTAAAAATCTTAAATTTACTCCCGTTAACAAGTGTGGCTTATTTTTAATATTTAAAGCTTATCTCATATTATAAAAACCCGCCTAATCAATACTGGCTATTTGCATTGACCAGCCATACATTAAAAAATTGTTTGTTAATGTACTTCATTACAAAAATAATATTAACTATGGCAAATAGTATTTGATGCCTCGAGGCCTTGATGATGCTAGGGCATGGTAGGCTTTGTGCGCAGTGGAAGCTGTAAAATTGTAAGGGCTGCGACGAGGTCACCAGCTCACGTTGATCTCGTTACCGAGCGTAAATTTAGTAACTCACTCGTGCAGCAATTATATTGAGCCGTCAATTATAAATTTTCACAGGGCTAGTTTCCAGAGCCCGTCGACCTTGGTTAAATAAACAACAAAGCAACACTTGAATTTGTATTGAACAATAAAGATTTATTTAAAGAGTCAACCAAAACTAAATATTTACAAGAGTAGTTCAAGGTTATCACTTGCGAAGAAACGTGCGGAGCGATGACAATGTATAATTCGCGATAGTTAGATTGAATTTGATTCGTTAAGAAAATTATAACGACGGCTTACCAAATGAGGCGCCGTGCGAAAGAGCGAGAAGTGTTGACGAAAGGTGTTCAGGAATAGTCCCCTTTGCAGCTAAACCGTAACAATGTAGTTTGACTGAAGAAGCCCAAGACGGCGTCTTGTTGCTGGTCGAGACGAAGAAAAGCAAAACGTTGACTCTGAGGAGAAAGCCGTTGTGCTCAGCGCAGGTACAGTGTCCACTCACTTCAACTCTCCGCTCGGAAATGAAAAGCGCTCGGCGTCTCGAATGCGCCCGAGCACCAGAAAGTAAAAGGAGAAGAGGGAGGGCCACACTCACGATTGAGTTTGTAGATATTGAAAATTACTTTATAGTAGTGGGCTCCCTCTGCTCCCTCTAACCCGTTTATTAGTGTGTTCGTTATCTCGTTCTTTCGCACGACAAATTCGCCTCTGATACGCGTCACTTGCAAGTGACCAGTATTAATACTAACTACTGTATTTTATATGCATGCGCGCAGGCAAGTATGTATACACTTGCACAGTAGAAGTAGAAAGTACACACACACTCATAATACATGCATACTTTCATGGTTCCATTTCTGTACACTAGTTACATATAAATACGTGCACAATGCACACAGTAACACACTCTACGGCACGGCAATAGAAGTATACATAACACCAAATGCTGACATTGCTAACTATTAAGTATAGTGTTATTTGTAGCCAAATCCAAAGGCAAACGATGAGACTCGAGCGCATGTGACACACGCATAGTTGCAGTCTGCAGACGCATAAAGAAAGAAAGAGAAAGTAGAGGCGAAAGGAAGTGAGAGAGGCAGTGGCTATATACGTGCGCGCTTATCCAATCCTCTTTCCCTTTCCAACCGCGGTGTTTTCCCTTGAGTGCTGTTCTGATGTACGGGTATGGACGTACGTTCAACGAAATAGGTCTCCAACCAAGCGTGGGCAATAAATTTCTTGCTTTAAAAAAACATGCTTACCAGTTTCTGATTATTTTTACGTGATAAATTATTACACAAATTTTTTATCCAAAGTTACTTTAAACTGTTCGCCAAAAAACAATATAAAGCGGACTCATAAAGTAATACCGATTTTATTTATTTGCAAAATGTTGACATGTTTTTCTCTGTTATTAAATATTTACCTTTTCTAAGATTTAGGATAGAGTTTAAAAAATTGACTTTTTTTGTAAATCACGTTGTTTTTAAAAGTTTTTGTTTTATTGAATACACTTAAATAAGTAACATTAAAAATACAACACATCTTTCAAAAGGTTCTAGTTATCATCATGGTTTCTGCAGTTAACATGACAACAGAATCAGATATCACTATATTAGGTTATTATTCTTGTAGGCTTGGTTCTTTTTTTCGATGGATACCTAACACATCAAACTCGCCTAATATTTTACTATAAAATAAAGCCTATTTTTTTATGAAGATTTCACCTTTTTTTGTGGACTTCTTGAATATACCTGTTTCGATTGATAAAAACTAGATATGAATAGTTTTTTTATGTTATATTTACAGTACAACTACTACAGTAATACTTATTCTTAAGTCTGTTTTTTTAATTTTTTTTAATTGACATCCATTTTAACACTAACTTCTCATTTCTTGGCAGTTTTTAATATTGCGATCAATACATTTTTTGAAGTGTTTAGCTTTGAGAAATTTCTGGTAGACAAAGAGTTATAATCTAAATGAAGGTTATATTAAGGTTCCGTTTGTTGCCACCAGAACGTCTAATTATTACGTTTTGTTCAAGATGTCAAAAAAAATTAAGAAAATTTTTAACTGTAGTGTGCCAACATATAATAATAATAAGTCATTCTCAAGCCAAATTATTTTTCATAGACTACTAAAAAATCAAAATGATCGAGACCAGTGGAGGAGAGTGTGGCTTTTCACGTATTTCTGTGATCCTTTGCATACGCTAGTTAATAAAACTGTAAAAACAATACAAATAACATATTTCTTTATAAACTTCAGCAAAATATGCATGCTTACGGCTAATGAGAGGTGTAAGACTTGCTCAAGTTTAGGTAATGACCATCAGTCAGCGCTTGCAGCACGGTTCCCATGCTAAATACTCATTAATAGAACAATCAATTTACGGCTATTGAGACTGTTACTCAGCTATCAACACTACGTATGGGCTGATTTAATAAGCTGTGATGGTAGGCTCTTACAAAAAGTAAGATGTGCGCATATCACGACCGTATTGTTGTTATCTTACTATTAAGTTCAAATAATATATTCTTTATATAAGATGGCAGAATGAAAATGACTCTGATAATAATTGATCAAGTAAAAAAATAATCTGTGTGGTCTCTGACAGAAGCTCACATTATTTTGTTGTGTCAAGAGTTGTACAAGTACACTGAGAAAAGTGGTGTTAAAAAAAGTATTATATAAGTATACTAAAAATTACTATATTTTTCAGGAAAGCTTCGACATACGCACCTGATGACGCAAATTATTACGTTTAAAATAATTTTTATTATGTTTTAAACAATTTTTATTATGTAATAGCTCTACAAAAATTATTCCACAGTATAATAAAAACTACTATGTCTAACATAGTAAGAATTGTATAGTAAAAATAGTATAATTTTTGCTATAAAACATAGTAAATTTTATTTTAATCGTTTTAAAATGTCCCACATTCAGAAGTAGAATTTGTTATGTGACATAGTAAAATTTCTCATTCCACTGAATTGCTGTGCAGTATACTAAAAATTACTATATTCGAAAGTAATGTTGTATGATGTCTATAGGTATACACATCTACTGAGCGGTTTAAATGTGAGGTTATACGAATGTAAATATTGAGAAAATCAAATTTTTTGATTTATACGGTTGAAAAATTGATACGTGCAGACAACCAACATTGAATCGACTAATTATCTGTTGTCAACACTGTGGTCCACAGGAAACCCTTTGATTTTTAAATTTATTGTGTGTATAATAAACAGTACACGTTCCCACATGTACTTTATCCATACGCACGTGAACATAATGTCCCGTGGTCTAGTGGTTGCGGAGCTTGATTCGGAAGCCGAAGAATGAAGGTTCAAATCCCAGTCACGTGCTCAGCGCAGGTACAGTGTCCAGTCACTTCGACTCTCCGCTCGGAAGTGAAAAGCGCTCGGCGTCTCGAATGCGCCCAAGCACCAGAAAGTAGAAGGAGAAAAGGGAGGGCCACACTCACTATTGAGTTTGTAGATATTGAAAATGACTTTATAGTAGTGGGCTCTCTCTGCTCCCTCTATCCCGTTTATTCGTGTGTTCGTTATCTCGCTCTTTCGCACGACAAGTTCACCTCCGATACGCGTCACTTTCAAGTGACCATAACCGCCGCCCTTGACGCAATATAGCGTCGAAGTAAAGCAAAAAAAATAACTGATAATAAAAGGGCGAAATTACAAAAAAAAGAAATCCTATTTTCAAAATAAAGTTGGCCTTAAGCTGATTGTCGCATTTGAATCAGCGATACATGTAAAGCTTAAAACGAAGAAAAAAAAAAAATTCATAAGCAAAATNCAGTCACTGCAGATCTTTTTTAAAATAATAAAATTGTATATTACATCAATATCAATTTGTACTCTGTAAAAAAATATCTATGTACATACAACTTATATACACACACACACACACACATATATATACATATATATATAAGTATATATATATATATGAGTGTGTGTGTGTGTATTTTTTTCTTAGTATGCCAATTACTAATAATCAAAATCCTTGTATGTTCATTTCTATTTTACAAAAAAAATTAAATACAATAACTAAGACATTCCGATCTAAGTTGGCTAAGGGAAAGTTAATAGAGTATGGTTTAAATAGTTGGATCATAGGAAGATTTTGTATCACCTCGTTTCTTCTACTATTGTAATGACCACATTGCCGAAAAACATGCTCAATACTATCCAGACAATCACCGCACATACATAAGTTAGAGTTCACCATATTCTGCCTAAATAGGCTGCTTTTAAAAGAAGTGTGATTGCTTTTTTCCGTTGATAGAGTTACCTGTCTTATTTTAGTGTAAGAGTTTTTTCTTGTTGTATTAGGATCTCTAAATCTTACTAATATATACATCAAAGTCGCTAAAACCGTTGTAATCGCTAACCGCGAAAACTACTGAACCGATTTTACTGAAACTTTGCATACCGAGTCTTGACACTTAATAGTTTTTATTTTAAAAAATTCAGTAACAATAGCAATAAATAAGCTTAATGTTTTGCAAAAATACGCCGGCTTTTCATGTAAGTTCAGTAAGATTGGCTAGGTGGCGTCAACATAAAATCGAAGCTACCTGCAACATAATTAAATAAGTGTGGTTATAATAGGCCAGAGCGTCTAGAAATTTTCTGTCGTCTTTTACTAGCAAGCCATGGCACTGTATCGATACCGTAGGTGATAGTTGTGCAGCTGGATATTCCAGTTACCGACGACGCTCTTCTCGAATAGGCAAGTGACCTAAGTCTACTTTTACCCTGAACCTTCAGGATTGACGAGTGCCACCAATAAATAGTTTATTCGAACCTATAACGTCTCTGGCGGAATACTAAAAGACGTATTTAGCCAGAGCACAAACTGCTCCAACACTTCAGAGTTAAATGGCCTTACCACAATCTGGCCAGGTGCCGTTGGTTGTCGGTTAGCGGTTAGCGGTTGCTTATCCGGTAAACGACATGGAGACGAGATATTCTATCAGAGACTCTCAAAGTAAAGTCAAGCTACCTGCAGCTGGCTCTCCATCAGAAAGAATGATAATAAAGAATAACTTAAAATTTCACCACTGGCTCTTTTCAGGGCCAATATAAGCATTAACGTTCCCTACTTAACCATCAATCTCATCGGTTCTTGAAGGGCCACCTATAAATTTAAACTACCTTGCCAACAAATATATCTTTACTACCATTTCCGTAAATGTAATTCGTCAACTAGAAGACTATTTAAAGCCAGCCTCTATTAAATAAAAACCGTCATTCACTGGCAAACGTCACGAGCAGAGTTGTTCGTCGCAAGGCTGAGAACCCCGGCCACCGATGACCCTATTTTACCCCCTCGACTCTAAGCATGTAACCAGGAATTATTGATCCTCTCCATGGTCTGCGCTGGGCGAACCTATTAGCTATGAAGAAAAAAACAAACTTGAAAAGAAAAGTTCAAATGTATCTAATGAATTCAATTTTAGGCGTCAAGAAACTGACGTGGAAAATTTATCGAAATTGGAACAGCAGCTTCAAAATCGACAAATAAAGAATCCATAACGTGAGAGATCGTCTTTTCATTGTACCCTCACCGTAATCTCTTAAATCTTTAAAGATCTAAATTCAGATTTCAAAATGAGTAGAAAATTTATTCGTATTTTTGAGGCAACAAAAAATGTAGAGATTAAGCTCCAGGACTTTGTTGCTGTGGTAATAAAGTTGTGAGATAAGAGAAAAATAATTTTTTTTAAATTTATGTTTTTTGGGAGTTAAAAGTCTTAGCAGCTTTAAAAAATAGCTTTTTCTGTAAATTATACGAGAGAAACTGCAAATCAACGGCTCCTTATAACCAACGATTGTTTAACAGCAAAAGTTAATTATGGTACATTTCAGCATAATTATTTTTTTTTTTAACTTTTATTGCTTATTATTTGACTAAATAACCTGTGAGGATTGCCAGCAAATATGTTTGTAATAAAAAGATTTTTGTTTTGAGAAGT
Organism: Copidosoma floridanum; assembly: GCF_000648655.2. Next base: position 273,615 of record NW_019379645.1, read on the forward strand.
GTCAAGAACAAATGTAAAATTTCTTACTAAAAACGTTTTACATTACATGTCAACACACTACGGTAATCCATTTAGTACGTCTCGTGCAAAGCCGAGATAGGGGTCTGCTAGTCTTCTATACGTTCATGTTCTAACAAAACAATAGATAGCTTTATCAGGAAAAAAAAAATACTTAGAACTTAAATTCAATTTCAATAGAGCAGCTAATATTTGAAAAATATATTCTGTATCCGATAACTTATCTCCGAGAAATTAAAAAAAAAGTTCTTTGAATACCATTGCACCTTTTTTTAATTTGACACCAGAATAAAACAACGAGTCTCTAAATGCATAAGCTACCCTACTTGGAATATTTACAATAAGCATTTTACGAGTTGGTATTCCAAGATCAGGATATTTCATTCTATAGCGGCGTGCTACGTAGCGTGCAACACACATTAATGCCTCTTCTTTCACCATTTCTTGAATTAAAGCACTCTCAGGGGGTCGAGCAACATCTATAATTTAACAAGTATCATCAAATTTACGAAACAAAAATTATTTCAGTTTCCTTACAAACGGCAAATATTGCAACTGTTGAAAAAAAAACTAAAAAAAATTTACCAATAAAGAGTAGTTGTGCTAAGCAGATATGTTTATATGTAAATATAGTTTGATTGTTTTAAAACGTCTTCATTTTTGGTCATCTAAAATACTAAGACTTGTAACCTTGCGTTTTCGCGCCCTGAGACACTTTGGGTGTCACGGCTAGGGCGGTCCCAAAGCAACGCACAAAGACACTTTATATACTCACTGATGATTACACTGGAAACGACACGAATGACACTGCACCTGAAACGCGAATATATCACCGATTAACAACGTCCGTTGCTCGGCCAATTCCAGCTCGGCTTCTAGAGACTCTTATCTAGAGAGAGAGAGTCCCGCCAGGAGTAGCCCGTTGGGAAGCAAGCTACTTACCTTGGGAGAAACGATCGGCACAACCTGAAAACGACGTTGTTGGAAAACAGCATACAATTGATAAACAAAGAAAACAGCAGAGGTGAAATTACTCTCGATGATAAAAATCACTATATTTAGCTCAGGGAACACATACGTAAGCATCCAGTCCCGGAGATCTTGATGCGATCCGGCGCTACGCACGTGGCACAAAAATCACGTTTCTCTGTCTCTCTCTCTCGCCTTCTTTGATTCTCGATTTCCAGGGACCGTCTCTTCCAGCTTACCTGGGTACTACATCCTCGACGCACACACACACGTTCACGCACGATTTTCACTAGGACACTACGAGGCTACGTTACCTCTGGATTCACCATCGCTGCGCACCCTCAGTACTGCCTCGGTGACGGGGACCTTGTCGAAGTGAGGCCTTGTCCTCGGTGTCGTCGTCGTTCCTCGGCTTGTAGACCTGCAGGTCAGGATTCTGGCACTGGCTGGAAGAAGTGATGGCCTGGAACGCGACGGTGGGCATAAGATAGGGGGCAGCTTGACAAAAGGTTGTAGTCGGCTTCTTCTTCTCTCTCTCCCTTATTTTCCCTCACTCAGTTCTGAAAATTGCGGGTTACTCGGGAGCTCTGGTTCACGCGAATTCTACTTTAGAAGTGACGCGTTAGGCCCACTAATTAGTGCAGCCTCGCGTAATATTGCACTACATCTGCATACATACTTCTGAATTTTACCGACAGGACATCATTCACACACACTCAAAAGCGACGCAATTTATTGTACATACGCTTAATACAGATATATATATATTTACGTACACTCCTCGTTGATAAAACACACTGGATTAGTACAGTGGCGCGGTAGTTACAAATATTTCATCATACGCAATTACACAGGTAGAAACTTATATACTAAAACTATACAATCTGTGGCTTTCTCACCCATGAAACAAAATAACGGGTCTCGATTGGTCTTATAATAGGTACTTATGAAATTCTCCCTTTAAGACGCATCGTGGCGCAGGGGAAAAAGAGAAAAATGACTTCGTTACATTTTCCTCCTCTAGAACGACCATCTCTCTGAGTGTTTGGTCTACTCAGAAAAATGTCTTACGGGTACATAAAATGTGAAAAGAAAACGACGATTACTTACCCAGGTATGCTAACTGGCAGGCTGCTGATCCGGTGGTCGGTGACTCTTGCTCACATTACTGTTTGATACTTCACTATCGAACTTACGCCTAGAGAAGAATAAGTAAAAGAGAAAACAATAGGTGAAAACAAAATTTGAAACGTCCGGTAAGCGCTATGCTTCCCTCGCAGGGGTATAAATCGCTTGATGTCTGGTACGTGTGCAATGCGCTCCTTATTTCCATCTCAAAGAACGTACACTACGGACGATTTTACTGCGACGATCTCGTACGGTCCCTCGAACTTTGGTGCTAGTTTTGCTGAGAATTTCTTCGCAGCGTCAGACTGATAATGAGTTTGCTTCATCACTTGCATACCCACGCTAAAACTCACTTTGCGATGCCCGTGGTTGTAATGCGTCTCCTGTTTCGATCTCGCATCCTCTATGTGTTTGGCCACTAAATCGCGCAACGCATCTAGCCGCTTAACTCTATTTCCCCATGCATCCGGTGAAATCCGCTCAACCATCCGTTTAGATTCGACTTCTCGGCGCAAACTTTTCACTGGTTTCGGGTTTCACTTATAGTTTAAGAACGCTAGCGAAACCGTCAACGTCACTTGAGTCGCCGTATTAACGGCGGGACAAAACTCATGCACATGCAGATCCCGGTTACGATGATTGGTGCTGACAAATATAGCTATCATCTGTTTGAGAGTCCGATAAGTTCGTTTACTCTTTTAGCGTTTCAGCGATCAACTTATTACTAAATTCGTGGCCATTATTAGTCAAAAAATACTCTGGCGTCTCCCAACGAAATAAGATTAACTCCTCTAACGCTCACGCTACGCTCTTACCATCAGTTTTACAAAACAGTTTGACTTCGATCCAACGCGTGAATAAGTCCTGGAAAACGATCAAGTATTTATGACCATTTTTACTCGGTAATTTCATCAGATCGGTGGCCACGACGGCTCACGGTCTCTTCACTATTCGCTTACCCATTAGCCCTTGAGGGGCTGTCTTCGGCACTTTAAACTGCTGGAACAATTCGCACGCTTTCACGAACCTCTTGACGTCATAATACATTCCCCGCCAGTCATACTCACGAGCTACGCGATCATAAGTTTTCTCGATCCCCAAATGATTGCTCGACGGCGAACAGTGTGCGTCAGTCATGACGCGTTCCTTATAATCATCCGGCACTACCAATCACCACTTTTCCTCTTGTTGCGTGATCGGATCTAACAACAAATTTACCTGGTGGCGGTAAAGTCTCCCGTCCTCTACGTGCAAGTCCTCATACTTGAGCGGATGATTCACCACCTTTGTTTTAGCACGTCCAGCAAGTGGTTTATGGCGCCCTTACGATGCAATATCTCAAAGTCCCATTGGCACATATCTAACGCCCACCTTGCTAATCATCCAGCTGGCTCGCGCAAGTCTTTGATCCACTTCACAGTGAACCAATACCCCTCCACGTACGGTCGCAGTTTTTTGGGTGCCCAAATTACCGCTAGGCACTCTTTCTCCGTGACGCTATAATTCTTCTCGGCGGGTTTTAATACACAGCTCACATACACGATTGGATGCTCGCCATCCTCATGCTCTTGGGATAACACAGTGCCGATCGCGTAGTTACTCGCGTTGGTCTGCACGGTGAACGGCTTGGTAAAGTCCGGCCACGCTAATACCGGCGCATCCGTCAAAGCCCCCTTTAATTTATCAAACGCTTCCTACTGCTCCCCTTCCCATGTCTACGCTTGCTTTTTATGCAGTAATTTAACAAGTGGGATTTTTATTTCCAAATCTTGCTCAAAAATCCGCTGTACAACTCGACCATCCCTAAAAATCGGTGCAATTGCTCAACATCCCAAGAGGTGGGATATTTCAGTACCGGCGCAACCTTCTCGGGATCGGGACGCAACCCATCCATATCTAAGATAAACCCCAGGTAGGTAAGTTGCGACAAACAGAACTTGCACTTCTCAACTTGATTGTCTAATCCGGCTCCCGTTACTCAACGCATGACTATTTCTAAATAACACAAGTTTTTGTCAAATCGTCTGTCGCTACGATGATATCGTCTAGATACCTGAAAACGTTGGGCTGTAAGTCCAGCCCGAATAAGGCGTCGATGAGCAGCTGAAACTTCATCGGTACATTAATCAACCCGAAATGCATCTGTTGCATCGCAATATATTAGTACATATACAACAAACGTATGACATATTGTGTCTCGATTCTAATGTTATATGTACGCAAACGAACGCATGTTTCTGCGCGTGTCTGCTGGAAGCTAGGACCCAAAAACCTAGCATGGTGGCAGCACCTATTGACGTTACGTCACTATTGCTTGACCGTTGCTCACTATTGCTCGACCAACTCGAACAGCGTGCGGAGCTCCCTCACGTCAAACCGTTTTCTTGTAAAACGTTTGTACAACGTGCAATAAATCAAAATTCCAACGAAATTATCATGCCACCAACGTGGCCTTATTGTTAATTCAATATTGCGTAGTATCGCGTATCTGTGATTAAATTTCTTGTATCAAAGGCGTGTATAATCGGCGTGTGCTTGCGTGCATGGCAGTGGCCATTGTGCTCTGTATGACGTCTCTTTTGTTTGTTCTCCATTCACTGTAATTCTGATTCTTGAGTTTGTCAGTAAACGGGGTTTTCATGCCTTGTGGCTTTTTCCCAACTGAAAGAGATTCATACGTTTTTTTTTTTTTTTAATATTTATAACAAGGCTATTTATTTTCCAAACAAATAAATGAGCCAAACTTGAACATGGTGCCTCCTGTGAGGTAGAAACTCTACCTTTCTTGTTTTTTCGCTAAACAAGTGACGTCACACGAGTGCAAGTGTGCAATTGTGTATATTAAAAAAAAAAAGAAGAAGGAAAAGCGCACGACAAGGCACCGCCATCTTGACTTTTTCTTCTTGCGCTTGCTCTAACTCTATGCAAGATACAACAGCGCTCATCAACGACGCAGGCTAGTGGCGACAGCATTGCCATCACATCAGAACAGGGGAATTTACATGCAGCGAGCCGTCCACTTCGTCTTAGTAAATTAACAGATAAGTAGCTTCTTTCTTGTTCACATAAACACACGCTTGCGGGAGTCGTTACAGTGCATTACTGAATGGCAATTAGTGTGATACTAAATCAATCGCTTTAAAAATGACCACTGAGATTGAAAAGTGGGTAACGCGTATAGCACAAAAATTTAGTTCTTTGGATAGAGCAATCAAGGCTCTTCAAGCCTTTTTAGATAAGGAATCGCCAGATATAGTAAATGCTGAGCTGCAATTAAATTCAATTAACAACATTTACCATGAATATGTTCATAATCCCGAAGAGTTAGCTATACTTCAAAATGACCATCCCAATATTGTTGCATTTAGCGAGCTTGAGACTACGTACTATAGTCTTGCCACTCGAGTGCAAAAATTAAAAACACCCTTGCTTCACCCACTAAAAAATTAGACTGCCCTCAATGGTACTTTAACTTTTACGGAGCGAGTCGACGTGCCAAAACTTAGGCCAATTCCTGTTCCAAAATTCGATGGAAACCATGAAAATTGGGTTGCTTGGAAAGCAAACTTTCAAGCCTTGATACACGATCGTCTGGGGATGGCAGGGTGCGTTAAGTTATCCCAACTAACGGATGTGGTTCAAGGCCTAGCTGCAATCGTAATCGATGGATTTCAACCCAGCGACGGGAACTACGTTTCAGCATGGGAAGCATTATGCAGAGCTTACGATCAGTGGCGCGTTATCATCAACGAACATTTTGATGCCCTCTTGAGTTTGTCTCCGATCGAAAAACCGAATGCCGAAACCACTGCAAAATTGATGTACACAGCCCGTCAACATGTCAGCATGTTGAAGGCTATGCAAATTACAGTAGGTGACGAATTTATTGTACGCATTCTTGAAAGATGCTTACTAGCAGGTATATTGTCGCGATGGGTGGATCGATTATCGAGTAGTGAAATGCCCAAGTTAGATGCTCTATTATACACTTTCATTCAGGATTCCATTTTCAAACAACGCGAAATGGAAAAATTGCCTCAACGAGGACATCCATCAAAAAAGAGGGCTGGAAACAATATTACCACTGTTCCGTCTAAATTTCCAAAAACTAACTCGCACTCTCACGTCATTACATCTACACTTGCAACCAATGCGTGTCTTCAATGTAGTCAAGCCCTTAGACTTTATAAATGCCCAGCATTTCATAAACTAAAGTAAAAGATAAATGGGATTTAGTCAAAATTCATAAATTATGTAAAAATTGCCTGTACGCTCACCCTCTCCCTTGTGCTAGCGAAAAGAGGTACAAAAAACGTCAGAGAGATCATCATACCCTTCTTCACGCTGACAAAAAGTTTAAGGGCCCCAAAACAGAGAATTCTCATGTTGCTAAGAAAACATCTTCTGGGGCAACGATTTCATGACTGGTATCGCGTCAATCTTATGCTTCTAACATGTATCTTCTAGAATCTTAACTTATGACTACCGCAGCTCTAAGCTTTCAATCTAAAAAGGGAGATCGTCCCATGGCACGTTCATTACTAGATTCCTGTTCAAATGCAAATTTAATGACTCAAAGTTTTCTCAATCGAGTACAATTACCTGCTAAACAATGCTTTGTAAATATTGGAGCAGTTGACGATGCGACCACTGTCTCAGAAAAATATACAAGAGCTATTTTTTACTCTAATAACAATAACACTAGAAATTAATTGAATTTTGTGATTGTGCCTAAAATTGCAGACAGGGTGCGTAGTGAAACGTTTCCTAGAAAAAAATTTAACATCCCTAAAAACCTTAAGTTAGCCGATCCTCAATTTCATATGTCTAAGTCCATGGATATTTTATTAGCCTGAGGGCCCACTATTTCATCCCTAGCTATAGGTCAAATTAAATTGAAAGGCGAGAACTCTCAGATAACACTTCAAAAGACGTCTTTCGGTTGGGTAGTAGCCGGAGGATCAATGGCGAATGGATTCAACAACACCATTTCATGTAACGCTGTAAAACTAGATCAACTTCTTGAGAGGTTTATGGTCATCGAGGATCTTGACTATAATCCTGTCAAAGCTAACGAGGACATAGTGTACGAAGATTACTATGTCAAGACTACTACTCGAGATCGCTCGGGCCGTTACACTGTTGCATTGCCATTCTGATCCGAGAAATTCGAGCTAGGTTCATCCAAGCGTCAGGTGTTACAGCGATTTCAGGCGCTGAAAAGGAAGTTTAAGACTAATCCTACTCTCCGAGCAGAGTATGGGAAGGAGATTAATGGATATGTGGAACTTGGCCACATGACACTGTGTGAAAATGACACTGAGGATGGCTACTATTTGCCTCACCATGCGGTGATCAAAGAATCGAGCGAGACAACTAAATGTAGAGTCGTGTTTGATGCGTCAGCAAAGACATCTACAGGAATATCACTAAACGATATTCTGCTAACCAGACCTACTATTCAGGAAACCCTTTTTGAGCAAATTTTATGTTTTCGTGCTCATCCTTTCGTTATCACTGCAGATATAGAGAAAATGTATCGACAGATCTGCATTTATCCAGTCGATAGAAAATTTCAAAAAATCCTGTGGTACCTCGAGGGAGAGATTCGAACTTTTATTTTCAACGTCGTTATGTTCGGGTTGGAAGCGCCCCTTTTTTAGCAATTTGGACCTTACATCAGCCGGCTTCCGATGAGGAAATCAACTTTTCATGAGCTACAATGCTGCTTCGTCGTGATTTCTATGTCAATGATTTACTTACAGGTACGAGTACACTGGAGGAAATCCTGTCGATCCGCAATGAAATGATTCAGCTCTGGAGTCGTGGAGGATTTCTGATTCGAAAATGGTCATCAAATTATCCGTCTGCTTTGGATAATATAGACAAGAAAATTTTTAATTTAGATTGCAGAATTCAAGGAAGTCCCATTAAGAAAACTTAAGATATAATTTGGGATTAGCAACGCAACATTTTCACGTTTCTAGTGAACTCTGATAAGGGGTCATCCGTCTCACCTAAAAGAAAACTCCTATCACAAATAGCAAGAATTTTCGATCACTTAGGCTTATTACGACATTTGACACTTTACACTAAAACTTTAATTCAGGACTGCTGGGTAGCCAAAATCACCTAGGACACATCCTTTCTTCAAGACATTCGTACGAAGTGGGTTGCATCCTCAGCTAAAATTTAAAGCAATCTCAAGATCCCTGCGATGTGACAATCCTGTTTTCACCGAGATCCATGAGTTTTGTGATTCGTCTCTGTACGGTTACGGCACTTGCCTTTTTATTCGTTCTACCGATTCGTTCGGGAATGTTACTGTCAGACTAGCTTTTAGTAAATCTAAGGTCGCTTTACTGAGTCATCATACTATTTCTCGATTAGAATTAGCCGGCGCTGTGCTCCTCAAAAAATTATATGTGGAATCAAAGAATCAGCAAGTTTTTCCTATTAATCGGGCGATTCTCTGGTCATATTCTATGATTGTTCTTTGCTGGTTAAAAAAAGTGCCTCATTTGTTACGAACGTATGAGAGTAATCGAGTAGCCAATATCCAAAAATTAGGAGACGAGGCCGAATGGAGACATGTTCGTTCAAAGGACGATCCAGCTGATTCGTTGTCACGAGGACAATTACCAATTGACTTATTAAAAAATTCTCTTTGGACATCCGGTCCTCATTGGTTGTCCCTCTCTAAAGACAACTGGCCTCAGTCGCTATCCGTCTTCTCAACTAGCCTCACAGATTTTAAGGAGGGAATCGTTATTACTACGATTGTATCAGGAAGTTCTATTTACTCTCAATTCTCCAACTACGGCTGTCTTATCAGATCAATCGCATATCTTCGCCGTTGGAAGAGAGTGAGGTCAAGTGCAGATCAAGCTAAAGGCCGATCGAGTATAGGTGTATGTTATTCATCTCCTAGCAAAATAACTAATGCTGAACGCCTCATTCTTCTCCTGATTCAACGAGAAACTTTCAGCCCTGAAATCAAGCTTCTCAAATCCACTTAAAAACAAAATTCCAATAATTCAGTTGGTTCAACTAGAAGTCATACCAAGTTTGATGAACTTAATCCTTTTCTTGATAACGATGGCCTGATTGGAGTAGGTGGTCGTTTAAAAAATTCAGATTTTCTTTTTAATCGAAAATACCCGATTTTACTTCCTAGCAATCATCATTTGTCTTATCTCATTATTCGTGACGTACACCATAAAAATCTTCACAGTGAAATCAACTCAACCTTATATGCCATAAGCAAAAGGTTTTGGACCCTTAACAGTAAAAATCAGATAAGACATGTTATACACCGATGTATACTACGCATCCGACAAAGGCCAAAACTTCCCCACGCCAAAATGGCTGACTTACCAGAGTCAAAAGTTACTTCTGCTTTTGCATTTAGTAAAACAGGTGTAGATTTTTTTGGTCCGATTGTAATCAAGGAAAAAAAGGAGCGCAATCGAAGTTTTATTAAGACTTATGGGTGCGTTTTTTTATGCATGGCAACCAAAGCGACCCATATTGAAGTAGCATGTGATCTCTCTACTGAGGGTTTTCTCAACTGTTTTTGTAGATTCATTAGTATATGTGGTAAACCAGAAATGATGTATTCTGACAATGGAACTAATTTTTTGGGGGCAAATAATAAACTCTCAAGAATTTATGATCTACATATGTTGCAGGAATTCAAGAACGCTATTCAGGACTTTGTCGCGTCCAAATGGATTGAATAAAACTTTAATCTACCTCTTTCCCCACATTTTGGCGGATTATTAAAGGCCGCGATCAAAAGCTTTGATCACCATTTAAATCGCGTTATGAAGGATCAGAAGCTTACCTATGAGCAATTAGACACGTTGTAGAAATAAATGGCGGCTATTTTGAATTCTCGACTGTTATATATGATTTCTGCCGATCCTAACGATTCACTAGTGCTAACACCTGCGCACATCTTAATTGGACATCCATTCAATTTTTTACCCGAACAAAATTTTGTTTCAGTTCCAGACAACCGCCTGACCACTTACCTACTCATTTCCAAGATTCGACAAGACTTTTGGAAAATATGGCATAAAGAATATTTGCTTACGAACTACAAACTCGTCAAAAATGGCTGACCTCTACCGCTACTTTGATACCCGGCCTAGTGGTCTTGTCAATGGAGGACAACCCTGCGTGTGCAAGATGGCCGCTGGGTGTCGTCACAGAAATCCACCCTGGAAGTGATAGCATTGCTCGTGTAGCATCTGTGAAGATGGTTTCAGGGATCTATAAGAGAAATATCACTCAACTTTGCGTGCTACCTATAGCTCAGGAGAGTAAAGTTTTGTCAGAATCTCAACTCCCTCCTAAAGATCTTTGAACGCTATAGATCGTTGCTAGTTAAATAATTAATTTAGATAATAATAATGTAAGAAACAACTTTTTGATGACATCATGTAGGTTGATCGGTTATTCATTAGATTCAAGGCATTCTTCTAGTGTGTGGGTTGCACTGAGTGCCATGATTAGATATATCAATAAAAATAATCAATCGGATTGTGATATATGTACCGATCAACAGAATAGTCCCTCCAACGGAAACTGATTCTAATTGTAAATCTTCTAAAGTTTAATACAGCGAGATTAATTTGACTCTGGTCAAGGTAAATTTAAGTTAAATCTAACTCTGCTCAACTATTGTGATTCAACCTAGTTTTGCAGCCATGGCCAGCAGTATGTTGCGTCGCAACATATAAATACATAAACAACATACGTATGACATATTCTGTCTCGATTCTAATGTTGTATTAGCGCCTGTGTGCGAAAACGAACGCATGTTTGTGCGCATGTCTGCTGGGAGCTAGGACCCAAAAACCTAGCATGGTGGCAGCACCTATCGACGCTACGCCACTATCGCTTAGCTTAACCGCTCGGTTGGATTTAACGGGCAGTAATCGACCAACTCGAACAGCGTGCGGAGCTCCCTCACGTCAAACCGTTTTCTTGTAAAACGTTTGTACAACGTGCAATAAATCAAAATTCCAACGAAATTATCATGCCACCAACGTGGCCTTATTGTTAATTCAATATTGCGTAGTATCGCGTATCTGTGATTAAATTTCTTGTATCAAAGGCGTGTATAATCGGCGTGTGCTTGCGTGCATGGCAGTGGCCATTGTGCTCTGTATGACGTCTCTTTTGTTTGTTCTCCATTCACTGTAATTCTGATTCTTGAGTTTGTCAGTAAACGGGGTTTTCATGCCTTGTAGCTTTTTCTCAACTGAAAGAGATTCATGCGTTTTTTAAAATATTTATAATAAGGCCATCTATTTCCCAAACAAATAAATGAGCCAAACTTAAACAGCATCCTTTGAAAATACCACAGCCCTGAACCTGGCATTGAAAACGTGGTATACTTCCTACTTGAGGCTTCCATGAGTTTCTGAAAGTAGGTCTGTTTTAGGTCGATTTTGGATAGATACCGCGCACTTCGGAGCTGGTCCAGAATCCAATCCATACTCAGCAAAGCGTACGCATCGTGAGTTGTCGACTTATTTAAGTCGCGAAAGTTGATGCAAAATCGATAAGTCCCATCCGGTTTCTTTATCATCACTGGCGTGCTACTATAATCGCTAGACAATTTTCGTTAATCATCTCGTTGTACATTCGCTCTACCTCCTCTGTCGCTATTTTCTGCATCCGCGGTGACATACGCCTCGACCAATGTCGGATCGGTGCACGATCGGTCACGCGAATAACGTGCTCGGTTAGCTAAGTTTTCCCTGGCACTTCGGTAGCCAACGATAATACTTGCTCGAATAATTTATTCACTCGACCACGCTGATCGTTACCCACTTCCACAATACTGGCGCATTCCGCATAAATCACTCTCGAGTTCGTCGCTCCCCCCAACAAATGAAGCCAATGGTCCTTTGCTCGCTCACCGTAGTCTCTTGCCGAAGTTAGCCTCGATCTCAGAGTTCTGACAGAAGTCTATCCCCAAAAGAAGGTCCTAATCAATGTTTGGCACCGCTTTCAAATACAAAATGGCTCCTCTCGTTCCGAGATCTATTTGTGCCTCAAGCACCCTCAACACTCTAGTCACTTCCCCGTTAACGTTACGCATCGTGGAGTTACTTGGCAACAGGCGCTTCTCGAATTTATCGGCCATCTTAGGTCCGATTCGTGAGGAGGTAGCTCCTGGATCCAATAAAGCCTTGTAACTCCGACCCCCTAATGAATTTCTGCAACTTCTGCAAATGCAATTTCTTCGCGGAGTCCCACGCAAACCACCTGCATACTTTGCATGTTCCACAACACTCAGAAGCTTCAAACCAAGGGTTGCCGAGGGAGAGGCGTTGTCGAGAAAAAGTCGGAGTGGGCCCTCATTCCGAGGCCTAGCCGTCCTTTTCTTGATATTCTTCTGCAACATCTCGTCGACAGTCTTAAGCACTTGCAACGGCTCGTTATTTAACGCATCCTATGACACTGGCTTGGGCTATTCTAACAGGTGGTCGTCCTCCCGCTCGCTGGCACTCGCTTTTATTTCCCTCTCGCCTCCAAGCAACACCCTTTTCCCCTTATGAGTTATCAGCCAAATATTTCATCTGTCGTTATCCCAACTAGAGGCATGTGTACCCGTAAGCTCGCTCAGTACGTCGCCGCCTAACATCACGTGCTTGCTCGGCGCTTTCGCTCGATTGGCCCCTACATCCTCATCATACCCTTTGAACAATCCGCGAAAACTCTGCAGACCCACGTCTTCTGACTCGCAATCAGGTGTTACGCTTATCTCGCAACTCACTATCCGCTTTCCCTTCAACTTTCCGAATAATTTGATACTACCGTTATCACCAAATGGGTCGCTACGGTTCCTGTCTCTCGACCGATTTTTCGCATTCGCTTCTTCTCGCTTCATCACTTCATACGCTTTCTTCGCTGTTTCCGTCGTCTCACATCGCGCCCTGGAGGGTCCAGGGAGCAAGCTCTTTACTAGCTCCCTAGTTGCCACTTTTCCAGACTCTCACTAGTTTTTCGCATACGCTACACGATTTGAAGGTCACACCTCGAAGGCCGCAGACTTGACAGTACACATGCCGCGGCATCGCGTCCCCAACCGAACCCTCGATCCAAGGGGATCGGTTTGGGCAACCGCGTGACATGTGGCTCTTTTGCTCGCATGCTTAGCATAAACTCTCGGGGCACTGTGCCAACCGGTGGCGTACACCAGTACACGTAAAACAGGCGCCTATAAACGGCCTAGGGCACTAACGATCGCTAGCTTGATTTTCTCCAAGCATTCAGAACGGGTTTGCCTGTGTGACGGGAGCAGGCGAAGGCGGAATAGCGGGTCGCGGCCCCAAGTTCATCTCTAAATTGGGTTGGGGTATGGATGGCCATACCCATTGGCCCCTGGTCCACGCCAGTGCTCCGCTGTTTCTTGCGACGTTCGGTTGTATTACTTGCACGGCTGCTACGTACAACGGATACGGGCCTGGCTCCACGATCGCTGGGCTGGGTGACGGAGGATTTGGCACTGGCCACTGTGGCGCGGAAGGCACGGAAGTGGCAGGATTCGAATTTCCAGACGGCTTCCCAGGTTCCCGCTTCTTAGCCCCTTTATGGATGCCTGGAGTCTCAACCACAGCAGCGGCAACCTGCTTGGGGTTCTCTTCGGCGATCCCCGCTACCATGGCTCTTGGTGCGGAGCTAACAAAAGCGGCTTCGGGAACGTGCATCTTCTCTGGTGGTGGAGGTGGCACGTATTTCTCGTCCAGCTCTCTTTGTCTTTTCCGCAGGCGCTCGTTCTCTTGGATATCGTCAAGCGACATTATGAGCTGTCCACTCATCACCTTACGATACTCTAAAAGTAAGTTTCGATACTCGGTTTCGGTAACCGTCTTCTGGGACAGCAGCCTGACAAAATGTGACACGATATATCAGCTATTAGTCACGTACTCGTTCACCTTTTCCCCTTTCTTCTGAGTGTGGCGTCACAGATCGTCTAGCAAATCTTCTTGGCCATACTCGCCCACAAATTGCCGCTTAAACGCTCGTTTAAACTGTCACCATGTCACAACCTCGCTCCTCACGGCCCTAAACCCACGGCTCGCTCTTTTAAACAAGATAACTGGCACGGCGCGATAAGACTCACTCACACTTACGTGGTAGTCCTCTAAGCGCTCAAGAAAATTCTTCTTATCTTCCTCCTTATTTTTCCCCAAGAATTAGAGTTTCCAATTCCGGAGAGCCTTCGAAGCCCGGTTCTCAGGTAGTTCAGCCGATCTCTCAGCTTGACCTTACTTCGATCTATTAGTAAGTCACCTATTACGACCATTGGCTCGCCAACCGGTGAACTCCGCTTCACTCTCGCTATCAGAGCTTGACTCGGGCTTCCGTTGACTCTGCTGCAAAACCTCTCATCTTCAAACGGCGAGGAGAGACAAGGTCCAGCCTTCGCTATCTGATGGCACAAGTCGTCGCAATTGCTTGGAGAAATTGTCTCCCTCATACGTGAACTTCACTTCATCCTCGACCTTCTTCCCAAGTACCTTCGGCTGCGTCAGAAGTTTCCTCGATGGCAGCTGCTTTCGTGAAAGCCGAAAGGCCTCAGTCTTGCTACCCGATTTTTTCCGACGCGAGTAGAGCCTTCGTAACTCGGCCGTCGCTTACACACATGTTTCATCGAGGCCCTGGCCACTTAACACATCCTTTTTTATCGCGGCATCTCCAGAACCCGGAGATTTATTAACCCATTCTGCTGCAATTTGATAGAATTAACGGCTCTCCTTGGCAGTCACGGGGCGTGGCACTAGCGGGCCTTGCTCACGATTGAACAGAGCCTTAGGGCCTGATGTCCGATTCGGAAGTAATGGAGGGAACGAATAGGCTGGCGTACCCGAGCTCGGCAATTAAGACGCCCGCCGAGTGGTCTTGGAGTCTCTCTTCCCAATCGAAGCGGCTTCAAAACGATCTCCACCCACCGCTCTACTGATCGCCGCTGCCCCCACGACCTGTATCTTCCTGAGCTGATCAAACACATCGAAAACTCCGAGATCGATTTTCCCAGTATCACCGGGAGGCAACGAGCTCACGACGCGCATATTCGCTTGACCCTGGATCGCAAAAATCTGTCGATGCGCATAAATCTTCTCTCGGTGTCCCAGCCATGCGTGGCCACATTGTTCGTGGCTCTGTACTCCCAATCTTCGAGCGCTGTCTTCTCGGTGGGCGGAATGTCCCGATTGGCCCCCACTAGTCACTACAGTTTCCTTTGCCCCCCATCGACTAGTGTTGCTCATGGCACTACTCCCTCGGAACTTATCGCTCGTCCTCAACACCTGCGAATGATCACTAACTCCGGCCCCCACGATTGACTCGTCGATATCTTCGGATCCGACTTGCGCAAAATCACACTCGTACCGTGGAATGAGCTCGTTGTCCAGTTCGAGCTCAAGCATTCGATACCGCAACAATCTTTCTCGCAGGGCAAACTCGTCCCCCTCTAAGCTCAGTCCCCGCTCGTCCAGCTGGGGTAACACCACTTCTAGTGGGACCTTAAGTATTTCCCAATGATAAGCTCTCTACTCGCGGGTGTGCATCACATCGCACATGGTCTCAGCATGCAACGGCGGTTCCACCAGCCCAATATCACGTGGACGATTCATCTTCGCAACGTTTGACGCGTGAGCTCAACGCTAACTTAACTCAACTTGTTGCTACGCAACAAAAAATAATTTCTCCCCCGATTTATTTATATATCTATATCTCCACTCACCGACACATATGAAAAAAAAACTGATAAAGACCCGCGCAATTTCCTTCCTCGAATTTAAACTTACACGGCACCAGGCACTTGTCCCAAAATATATATCACCGCTATGGCATTATCACGTACGTGGCGAGCATTTCTTAACACTTGGACGAAAACACGAAAGAATAAAAAGAAAGGCAACACTGAGAAAGAAGAGTAAAAAAAAAGAAAAGAAAAATAAAATACTAGTTATACGGTATACATAGAAAACGACAACAATATATATATATATATGTATTCCCCTGTATTATGTGGTTGTAGTGACGAAAGTAAGTCTCAGCCCTCCCTCCGCTGCCCCTCAGCTCACCCACGATTTACGTAGTTATTTGCTTGTTTAAACGTCATTTTTAATAAAATTTTATTTAAGTGAGCTCTCCCCCGCTCCCGCTGCTCCCCCTTAGCTCCCCCGCAGCTTCCTCTCCTCCTTCCCCCACAAAATACTTATTTATCAAATGTTTTACCATCATAAATGTAAAAAAATATACGCAATTTAGCACCCAAGTCATACCTCGTTTTTCGGGTTTTTTAAATCACTGATCATAGGTCTTCCTCTGTCTATTCACTTCCCCTTACTCACTATATGTCTCTGAAGTACCATTATTTGTTTAACTTGATTGAACTCTTACATTTGAAATCTCTTTCTGGTCTGTGTCTACTTTACCCAAATATAAAATTATTGATTACTTAAGGATTTTATCAAGTAAAAGACAGAATTCAGAAGGAGGTATAATTAAATAGACAAACACAATTAATCTTTTAAAACAATAATTCATTCTGTTAGCTTAGTGTTGTGACATTTTATGTGTCATTTGAACCCATCTGTTCTTGTAAAACCCTTTCCACATTTTTCACATATTTGTTTTTCATGGTTTTTATGAATTAATATACATCTGTTTTAATGTGACGGTCTTCAAAGCTATATATTTTTGAATTACTGAAAAATTTCTAGCTAAACAATATTTTTAATTTCTGATTTATTCTCGGATGCAATTTGAATAAGAGTTTTTTTTGGATTCTTACGTCTTAATAAAGCAACGTCTAATTGTCCGTAAGAGAATAAAGGTTTTTTAATTTACAAAGGGAAACTGATTTCTATAGCAGACAAAAGGTAATGATAATAAGGTGCCAGTATTCAATGTTATTCTAGGAATATAAACTCTGCTCTTCTTTCTCCCATAGTTATTTCTGCTTCTATATTATACTTAAATAATTTCGTTATTTTTAATCTTGTGCCTCTACAGAGACCGTCTGATATACTTAAAGTTCTAATTAACACTACTATATCATTTATTTTTAAATTTAATTCGTGTGGTGAAAGACCTTCTCTAATATTATTTCAAAATACTATTGGAAAATTAATATTTATTTTAACTTTATTGTGTTACGTTAATCATATGTCTTATCAACTTTTTTGTGAGTAATGTATTCTGCTGTTGTGAACTAATTTTCATTAGTTATTATAAAATTGCATTAATAACTATCTGCATTAATAAATACACGAGTAATGTCGTTATGTTGTCTACTCAATCTCTTAGTGGGGGGTTGGCGCGCAGAGGTCGCAGGGGGGGTTAGCCCCACTAGTATATATATAAGACAAGGCTCGTTAGGCCTTATTCTCCTCCTGTAAACAAATTACGCACGCAATCAAACGCAAACGGCCTCCAGGATGCCTCGTACCTGAAAAGTGAAAGTCGCACGCGCAAGAAAAACAAACGCAACAAAAAAAGCCGCTAACTCGTTCACCTGAAAATTGGGCGCTATCGAAAAGCACGTCCAATTCTAACGCACACGCTTAATTTCTTCAAGCTTAACTGCGTCTCTCTCTCACTGTTCGGCTTTACGTCTCTTTCCCCTCTCCCCCGACTCACGCTGGTACTTAGCGCTGCCTAATCCAAACACTCCTGAAAACTGGTAAATTTTTGACAGTTTAAAAAAAAAAAAAAAAATTCGAACAACGCGGCGAAGTGGTGTAAGCACAGAAGAGAATCCTGCATGCACCACAGAAACTACGCCACTTCGCTAATAACAAATAAAATACGTGATGACACTAATAACACGCAAAAGCAACTATCTTACCCATGACACATTCACTCACGGCTCATGGCGATTCAAAAAAAATTTGTTAACAGACAGACACTTATTTGCGCACTTTTACACCGATTCTTGTTTCCTGGCTAAATTGACCCACTGCGATACGTAGAGTGTCCCGGCCATGGCGGTCTCGAAGTGACACTCAAAGACACTAAAATTATCACTGACGTCTGCACTGGAAACGACGCAAATGGCACTGCACCTGAAACGTGAAAAATACCACCGCTTAACGACGCTCGTGGCTTGGCCAAACTTAGCTCGGCTCCTGGAGACTCTCACCCAGAGGAAGTCCCGCTGGAGGTAGCCCATCGGGAAGCAAGCTAATTTCCTAGGAGAAAGGAGTCCCATGACCTGAAAGAAAACGCTGTCTGGCAATGGCCTACAAATTATGACACGAAATGCGGATTTCTCGGATTATTAAGTCCACTTTATTCGTCATTACACTTACGCGGGCGTCTAGGCCTGGAAAATCTCGTCACGATCTGGCGCTACGCCTCGGCACGAATTCCGTCAATCACGCTTCTCTCTCATCTACTCTCGCTCGAACGATCTCTTCGATGCACGATTCTAGGGGCTGGCTCCCACGGCTCACCCTGGCTACATGAGGCCGATACACGCACACACACGCTTTTACGCACTTCTTCTTGTGACAACACTACGCTACTTTACCTCGGGGCTTACCATCGTACTCTCTTCTTCCGTAGCTAACTCAACTGGTGACCTTGACCTCGCTTGGTAACTGATGACGGTGGTGATGGCTCCTCGGTCGTCGGACGCAAGGTCGGGTATGGCTGGCTGATCGTGGTCACTGGCTCTTCTTGTGGTTTTCTCCTTCTCTCTCTCTCATAAAAAGATCATCGTGCATTAAATGCAGGCAAACAGCTCACACGGGGGCGGTACTAAGAACTTGTACAAGATGCTCTTCGGTATATTATGATGCTTGCTTGGAATGGATATTGCTAAAATCAAAAAACGAAAATGGGAATGACGAATATGCGTGCGTTAAGTGTATTGCGATAACAACACCGAAGCAATCGAATAAAGGCGTGGGGACCTCGGTATCTGGGTCAAGCGGAGCAACCAGCGGGAGAGAGAAACATACATCGACGGCACCTGTGAGTGTACCAGTGCGCATGTCAACTCTGGTGATTGCTAGCTAGCGCACCGACAGTAACAAAACTAACACTAACGCCCACAGTCAAAACAAGTCTGCGTGAAAATCATCTGTCCCCACAGCGATGCCGTCACGCGCGTCGATCGCCCCCCATCCCGCTGCTGCACAGCGTCGCGCTGGCATCGATGCTGATACTGCTCTATATGGAAACAATAATATTGCGGCACATACACAGGCACTACCATCGCCTGTAGACAAGCGTACAGCGTCATCTCTACGTGCCGATAATCGTATGAGCATGAGCGGAGTGATTGGAGAGTCCGACCACGAAAATGTCATGCGTGGAATGCCTAAATCGCCGATGAGCCTCGCGATCGACATCGGTAGTAAGCTTGATCTCATCACCCGAGAGCTGGACAAGATAGACGTCATCTTGAAAGCTAATCGTGATCTTAATGATAAAGTCACGTTTTTCGAGAGTCAGTTGATGCACGTTAATTTGCTTTTCGATAAGCAATCATTTAGCACCGCGGCGCTGACAGAAGAAAACGTGAAATTGAGACGAGCAATCGTTGATGCAATCGGACTCGATGCACGTGATGCGGGTTAACCAACATCTACGTGCTCGGTGGGGACGGCACGGCTTCCTCCACGGGATCCTGCGCCAGAGTCAGATTCTATGGAGCGCTCCACGATAGGGCGCGCCGGCGCTGGCAGTCGTGAAGTAATCATATCAGGTTTCATGAATTGCGACGCCATTGATGAAAGCGGTCTTCGCGGGGCTGCTCACGCGGTACTGAGCGCGGTGATGCCCGATCTCCATTATGATGGCATAACGCGTGCTTCTGCCATGGTGGCGACGCGATCAGGGAGACGTCGGTCTGGGGTGGATGACGTGGGAGCGGTGCTTTCAGCGATCGTGGTTGAGCTTGCGGAGCCGGCGCTGGCTAATAGATTGGTGGCCGAACGTAAAGCTCTGGTAACTTTTGGCACAAGTGATATTGATATATCGAAATTTACTGATGACCATGCGAGACACATTATTGATACCCAAATTTCTATTAATGAGTATCTTATCTCTACAGAAGATTTGTAAATCTTAAGCCAATCGCGAAGAATCTTGGCTTCTCATACGTATGACATAGACGTGGCAAATTTCTTGTAAAGCGGAGACCAGGTGATCGGGCTTTTGTATTTGAGACGGCTGCGGATCTTGAGGTGATAGCTGTTTCACAGGGATTGCGTGCACGTGATGATGCCAGCGACACCGGTGATGAGAAGGAGGCAGAGATGGGCTGCGCGTGTTGATTGACTGATGGCGCATACGGCTAGAGAGGCGGAGACTCGTTTTGGATTTCATAATGTGAATTCCCTAAGAGCTCACATTGATCAGACGCGATCGTTCCTGCTAGATTCTCCCTCCTACCATCTCTTTGATGTGGCCGAGACATGATTGGGTCCGACCGTTTGCGATGTCATGATGGCCATTGAGGGCTACAATATTGTCAGGCAGGATAGAAACGTGGGGGGTGGGGGGTGGCGCTACACGTGTGCGAGGCTTATAAGGTGAAAGTTTTGGTGGCCTCGGACACCACTGTTTCGGGGAGACCTCGTGAGCCAGAATTTATTATGTGCGAGCTGCAGAGGGGTGCAGCTGCACCAATTTTTGCCTGTGTTGTATATCGTCCCCCTCACGTGCCATTTCATGCCAATAACTTTGTCGACGAACTTCGTGTCTGTCTAAATTACAACATGAAAATTATCATGGGTGACTTCAATGCAGATCCGCGTTCAAATCCTGAGGACATGAAGTTTGTTGACAGGCTCGAAGATGAGTTGGCCCTCCGATTGATTCCACATGGACCGACACATTTTATCGGGACTACTGCCACTAGGCTTGACTTGCTTTTTGTAGACGATAACGAGGACGTACTAGACGCACGTAACTTTCCTGCCAACTTTCTCAGTCACCACCACATCATCGATGTTGCTCTGAGTAAGACTAACGAGTCACGGAATTCCGGAGTATTCTATTGCCAAAAAATCCGGAGCGTATTATCGGAGGATCTGTGTGAGGTGTTGGGCGGCTGTGATTGGGGGCCAGCGGACGAGACAGTGACAAATCCTGACCGGGCACTGCAGTGCATTGGCGCAAACCTAACGGAGGCAGTGGACAAATTAGTGCTATTTAAACGTGTTGTTTCGCGCAAAGGCAGACAGCCGTGGGTTGGTGGCGAGCTCTTGCATATGTAACGCAAACGCGACGCAACCTACAGACGATACAGACGCACCGGAGATTCGAAGTTCCTCCAGGAGTTCTTAGTGCTTCGTGAGGCGCATGATCACTTAACATCTGAGTCGCGCGGTCAATATTATCAGGGCAGGATTGATGAGGTGGACGGCACAAGTAACATCTGGCGGGAGCTGCGTAGCTTGGAACTGCTGCCAGGAAAAAAGGGGGACTTGAGCGGCTTCACACCATACGAAATTAATCGATGCTTTGCGGAGATTTCAATGTTTGCCGATGAGGATCCATATGCCTGCAAGAACATCATAGCATCTGCGAGTGAGGTGGGCTTTACCTTTAAGCCTGTAAACATTATAGATGTCATCTCGGCATTTTCCCACTTCACCTCGCAGGTGTGTGATAAAGACAGCATCCCGCACAGCATTCTGGTCAAAGCCCTACCTATAATAGGGCCACGTCTGGTTGGGCTGTTCAATTCCTCATTCGCCAAAAGTGAGTTTCTGGCTCTCTAGAAGCGAGCTTGTGTGATACCACTCACGAAGCGCGCAGCTCCCTCGTCCCTCTCAGACTTCCAGCCTGTCTGATTGCTCTGCATGCTGTCGAAGGTGTTCGAGAGACTTGCTCACGACCAGATTTCTGAGTACCTGGCCAATGGAGAACTTCTTGATCCCCTGCAGAGCTTCAGATGACATAACTCTACACAGACTCTACTCTTGAAGCTGACTGATGACGTAAGACTGAATATTGACAAGAAACACATGACGCTAGTGTTACAGTTTGACTTTAGTAGGGCATTCGACACTGTATCACCCACTCATCTTCTTGAGAGGTTGAAGCGGACGGGATTCTCCAGAGTTGCGCTCTCATGGGTCGCCTCATATCTCTCTAATAGAGAGCAGTGTGTGAAATTTCGAGCTAATGGTAGCTCGTCGTGGATTGGCACAAATCTTGGTGCCCCGCAGGGCTCGGTTCTGGGTCCCTTATTGTTGTTCTGCCTTTACGTCAACGACATACGAGACGTACTTACTCCGATTGGCGTCGAGTACATCATGTACGCCGACGACCTGTAGGTTAACACCGCGTTGCCCAGGGGGGTGCTGGATGAGGGGGTGGGAAGGCTGGAGCGAGCGGCGCGGGCGGTCGCGTGCTGGGCGGAGGGCATCTGCCTCCAGCTCAATGCTGGAAAGACTCATGCTATGTTATTTGGCAGCAATCGTAACATCAATGAACTTACAGCTCAAGGTCTCCCTAGTGTTGGTCTGAGCGGGGGGGTGTTTGTCCCGCTCTTAGAGACCATTACGAGCCTAGGTGTCATTCTTGACTGAAGCTCACGTGGCAGCCACATGTCATTGCCGTGACTAAAAAGGTCAACCATGCGCTTTACTCCCTCCGGTTTTTTCGGCAGTACACTACTAGGGTGCTGCGTGAGAGGCTCGCTTCTGCTTTGATCTTTCCTCTCCTCGACTATTGCGCGGTCGTGTGCCTTGAAGCCTCTCTAGAGCAGAGGAAGATACTGCAGATGCTATAAAAGGCCTGCGTTAGATACGTTGTGGGTGTTGGGAGGTATGAGCACATCACCCCA
This sequence comes from Copidosoma floridanum, assembly GCF_000648655.2. Next base: position 296,569 of record NW_019379645.1, read on the forward strand.
CACAGAAGAGAGCTGGGCTAGGTCCAGGTCGACACGCGCAGAGACTACTACATGAGTTTCATTATTTACAAAATTTTGCATCTGCGCGCTCCGGGCTACCTCGTGCCTCTCTTCGAAAACTACACTTATCGAGGACCTGCGAGGGGTGAGAGGTCGCGGAAGCTGAGCGTTCCGTTTGCGAGGACTGAGCGGGGACGGAAATCGTTCGGTGTTGCTGGGGCAAGATTCTGGAACTCTCTTCCCCTTGAGATTCGAAACCTCTCTAGCCTGGCATGGTTCAAGCGAGCTGTAAAACAATATCTGGCAAGCTAGGACTGATCTCATTCAACTAATCTGATCGTGACGTTTCATATGCACACATTAGCTAATGTATTTTGTATTCGTCTTTTTATATTGGCGTATGCGTGTGAACGTGTGTATAAGCGTTCATTTTATGCGTTAATTTTATGTGTTATTTTCAAGTATTCATTTATACATTTTATATATTTTATACGTAGTGTCTATTCGCACCAAAACGCACCGTATATCCACGTAATTACGTGGATATAGTGGATACGCATGCGCAGTGGGTAACTCTACTGTCCGGTACTTATAGGGTCCAAGTTTTTTTTTTTTTCCGAGCGAGCGAAGCGAGCGAGGCGCATGCGTGTACGTGGATATAAGGTGCGAATAGTCACAGCGTATTTTATAACTGACTGATAGATGAGTCTAGCGCAAAACCTTGTATAACAAACTTGTATCGTTAATGCGGGATATCACCATAATATGTGTAATTTACCTTTGTTGACATGATGCGATATGAATAACCATTTGAATGTGATATTACGCCAAAGAATTTAACTGTATTTGGATGTAAGCTTGGTATTGTGATAGTATTATTATAATTATTATGTATTTTTAATGTATTACATGAAATGCTGTTTTGTACCTGCGTATAAATAAAGACATAATCTATCTATCTATCTATCTCTTGATTCTCTCTCGCTTAACTACCGAAATCGCGAAAATCTCGGAAACTCTGGTTCACTCGAATGCTACTACAGAAGTGACGTGTTAGGCCCCCCAATTAGTTGAGCCTCACGCATTACCGCCCTATATCTTCGTCCATAGGTATCGACAGTCATACTAGCTACTCCTACTTCTACACATATACTCCCGCTCATACACATACTTTCGGACGTGGCGCTGTTCCCAACAATAGACGACGATACCTTTGGTAGATATACGCGGCATAGCGATTACAAGTATATATACGTATGTGGCGAGGTACTACAAATCCTTATTTACTAAGTACATGTGTGTGTGTTTTTGTACGCCGTATTTCTTGATGCGTGTGTTCCCACAACTCTCTTGTCTTCTTTTCTCTCCTTGGCGCTACTCTTGTATCCGATTACTCTCACGTAGTACATGAAACACACAGACCCTGACCTTTATTAGCTCTTTACGAATAAAAATAGATTCAACCTTGATGACGCGTTTCGCTGCTTAATGCTACAGGGTCAGAAAAAAATGACTCCGTCAAATAATCATACAATGAAAAACGACATTTAAAAGTTTACAGTCGAACCATTAATTTCAATAAGGAAATGATTTACTGCCTTTAAAAAGAAGCAAACTTTATTTGTAATTATTACTGCAAGAATTGTTTAACGTGATTTCAAATAGTAATACTTATCTGAGCAAGCATTGATGTTTAAGGCTGCCATCACATAGAGTGCGATAGAATGTGCCGGATAGAATCATTTCCGTAGCCAATGTGTTAAGTCTATACTGATGCTGCATAGCCCTATTGTGCAGAAAGATAGCTTTTTTTGTAAGATCTTTCTGAAATTTCAACTTGATATTAATAATGATGTTAGCATTTTATATGTAAGATTTAAAACCAGCTAACAACAACGTTTATTAGGTATTAAATGTCAAAAAAATTTAGATTTAACACGTAACCTTATGGAAGAGTCACATAAAAATGTAAAATAAGGAAATGGTCAATAGAATTGGTCCAGTTTTTTTGCATGACACAATACCATACCACAAATGTCATTTTAAATTTTCAAAAAAATCGACGAGTTATTTTTCAATAAAAAAAAAAAAAAAAAAAAAAAAAAAAAAAAAAAAAAAAAAAAAAAAAAAA
>NW_019379645.1:317700-332464 GCF_000648655.2 Copidosoma floridanum
ATTTTTCATTATATTTTTCCTTTAATCCCTCAACGCTTACAAAAAAGGCCATTTTAAAAAACTTTGTTTTTTTCAGCAGTACTCAAAAAATTTTTTTATAAATTTAACTAACTGTCTGAAGAACCTAATTACACAACAATTACTTAATAACCAATTGATCTAAGTACTAGTGAGATCTGTGAAAAGGAAGTCTGACCATATTCGGAAGGCTATGGCTTTTATCGAGAGTATTCGTGAATATTTGAAAAAAACTTATATAATAAATAAATAGCCCAAAGTGACCGTGGGGCACTGCGAAAAAGGGGCTGTGGCCCACTTTAAAAGACAACGGATTTTTTCGAGAGATCTCAGAAACTTTTCTAAGAAACTTTCGTAACAACCAAGTAATCTAAATTGCTGAGAGGAATGTACGATAGTTGTGACTGTATCTGAAAAACTTCAGTTTTTCTTGAAAGTACTTTCAGTTTTTCTCGAGAATGTTTATCAAAAACTAACGTCATAACCAAATAACCTGATTTACTGTGGGGGCTCAGGAAAGTTGTTATTCATGTAAAAGACTCTAGCTTTTTTCAAGAGTACTAGAGAGTACTCGTAAGAAACTGAGAAACGAAATAACATAAGATGCAAGAGAGGGGCTGTGGGGGTAGATATGACCAGATTGGGAAGACTTCAGATTTTCTTGGGAGTACTTAAAAGTGTTCGTAAAGGTAACCTTATTACTTTCTTCCCTTAACACAATACAAACTGAACAACGAAAATATCTAAGTATTGTAAAATAAGGCAGTAAGGGGCTGTAAAGGGGACTAAAACAATGAATTCGTATAAGAAACGCAAATGTCTAACGCATTTAACTTAAGTTTATAGGGGAGTGTTGGGGCCAGAATACCAGTGGGGAACACAAATATTATGAGGAGAAGCTGTGAAAGATAGTGATGCTTATAGGTAGGTTCAACATGGAGAGTTGAACCATTCAACTACCGTGGCTTTGTAGGGCTGGTGACGACTACTGAGTTTATTATCATTTTATAAGAATAATGAATGTTTAAAATTTGCATACAGATTCATTGTGATACATAAAAATATGCATCTACATATTTTTACATACTTATGTATTGAGGACTTCAGAAATGTAAAGGCTCTAAAAACCTTATAATTATAAATAACGTAGAAACAAATTTCTAAGACAATTAAACTATTTAAAAAACTTAGTAAAATTAATTTTAAAAATCTTACATCATTTTTTTACAACCATAAAGTTGATTTAACTGCCTCATGAATAATGAAACAATGACATATTATTTGAACTAGAGGACTATCAAAAATTGTATGTGTAGGAAAAAAACCTAAAACTTAACTCATAAAAATAAAAAAGGAAATGAGTAAATTTTTTCTTATATCTTGGAGAAGGCTGCGCGGCAATCTTATTACGATATTTGAGGAGCTGTGAAAAAATTATGGTAAGCTGTAACTGAATCACAGTAATATCTACCTATATTGTATAGTTATTTGTGTGGAGCATTCCACACATCCCCCCACAGCCCCCCACAGATCCTTCATAGCCCCCCCACAGACCCCTACATAGACCCCTAACAGCCCTCCCAAATACGCTAAAATTTGACCTTTTTCATCGCTAATTTTACATTTTCTAACTTTTTCCTTAGCCCCCCACATAGCCCCCCGCAGCCCACCACATAATTTTTTCTGACCCTCCACAGACCTCCAACAGCCCCCCACACCATTTTTTATACATCATGTCAAGTATACTTGTTAAATGATGAAACAATGATAAGTGACTTTCAATTTATTACTATAAATGCAAACGATTTTTCTATAAAAATCATCAGGTAAAGTCAATAAATTATGTGAAAATCTCTTTCCAAACAATATTTTCTATTTTTGTACTTTTTTGCCTTTCCACTTGAACAAATGAATTATTTTTATCTTTGCATCTTGATAAAGCCACATATAATTGTCCATGAGAAAATAAGGGTTTTTTAAAATACAAACCTACATTATCGAGACTTTGACCTTGGAATTTGTTTATTGTCATAGCAAATGCCACATTGATTGAAAATTGTTTACGATACGAAATAAACAGTAATGTTGAGGAGTTTCCTGTGTCTAACGTTATTGTTGGAATGAAAACTTTATTTCCAATTTTTTCTCTAGTTATTATTTCTCCTTTATTATACTGTAATAATTTTGTGATTCGTAAACGTGTTCCATTACAAAGTCCATCTGATATACTTAAATTTCTCAGTAACATCACTATTGTACCAATTTTGAGATTTAGTTAATGAGGTGGTAATCCTCAACGAATATTGTTCAACATTTCCACCGGAAAATTTAAATAAATATTATCGTCTGATTTATTAACTCCTTTATAAGTTGCGTTATCTACACTGTAGTAATTATTAATTTCTCCAGTTAATTTTTTAAGAGTCTTATTATTCAAATAAGAGGTGTTCTCGTTATGCGATGGAAGTATAACACTATTAATCGAACAATCGTAGATACAAGAAAATATTTGAGAACATTCATCATTTCAGATCGAATTTTTTGGAATGTTGAAAAACTGTATTTCCCCTTCCCAATTTCTAATTTTAAAATTTGGAATGAGTTCCATAAAAATGAAGATTGAAAAGTTTGTTCAAGTATAATTTTTCCATCACCGTTTTTAATCAGTGGGAGGATCGGACGAAAATGACCCCCAAAATAATTAATTTATTTCCGTAATATTTTTCAGTAATACATAAATCTCTCAACGTTCTGTCTGCTGTTTCCAATGCTCTTTTTGGAATCATTAAAGCCTCATTCCAAATAATTAAGTCAACTTCTCTTAATTTTTTATCTGACTCAAATTCTAAAAATGCACTCTCTATATTATTAAGATCTAAAGAAGATCTAAAGAAAGTCTAAAAGTTCTATGACTGGTCATCCCCTTTGAAAGCAAAGTTGATGCTATACCAGTCCATGCTATTGACATGATTTTTTTATTTTAAGAAATAAAAAAATAAATTAACGTTTTGTATAAGTAAGTTTTTTCTGACCCTCCAGGACCATCTATAAAGAAAATATTATTTTTTTGTTCACAACTAATATGAAATATATTTTTCTGGCTATTACTCAAACTTTTATAAATCGAGTTAAACATTTCTTTACTGAAACGTTTTTCATTGTCTTTATCTTCTTTTTTACTCTCCATTTTTTTTGGTGTAGGTAAATTAAAGCATCTACATGATTTATCTTCTGATTATAAAATTTGGTTAATATGCAAAAGAGCTAATTTATCTTTATTATTAGCAAACCCTTCGTAAAGAATTCTTTGTTTTTATTCCATATTTTGTTACCTTGAATGTTTTTTGAAACTAAAAACCAAGCAGAAAATTGTCTTGATTGATATGGAAACATAACAGCAATGGCTTCTTTAAAAATCTCATCGATTTTTTCATTATTGTCTATTAAACCCATTGCAATTGCAGTATCTTTAAAAGTTTTATAAGTTATTCCTTTATATGTTCTAATGTCTTTGAACGATGTCAAACCAGTTACTTTATTAAATACAAGTTTTACAAAAAATCTTTCGTGGTCTTTCGGAGATACAATCTTGAATCGAGTAATTGCAAAATTTTTCATTATATTTTTCCTTTAAGACTGATTTTTAGTTTAAGATTACTATTTAAATTTTCATATGTTTGAATATTATTGTTCGAGAAATTAACTATAACGTGAACGTGTAATAAATTTTTGAAACTTTGAATTTCAATACTTGTACCATAAGTGTCATTTTTTGACATTACGTTAATATATTTATCTCTTTTTTTTACATTTAGATAATAATCGTTTCCTACTATAAATTTTTAATAATTTTGCCATTTATTCACAACATTATTGATTACTAAAGAACGAGCTCTCATGTGGAAATCTTTGTCACTATACAGAAAATAAGAAAAAGTTCTGAATATACGATTTCCGTCCCCTTTTACGCTTACTTCTGTAATGGTTATTTTAAAAAATTTTAAAAATATTTAGTTTGATTTTAAATTAAATTTTAATAGTACAACGTATCAACGATTTCTCCAATTTACAGTGTGGAACAAAAGTTAACGACATAACTATCTATCGCTAGATGACCAGAAGGGTTTACTGCCCACTTTATTACTAATTTATTATTGATTAATAACATAAGTGCGAATAACCAGATGACTTAGGGCGCTTAACAGTCACTTTGTAAGTGAATGAAACAAAAATAATAAAAAAAGTATCTATTCACAATCATTAAATTTATAAAAGTATACATAGAACACTAAAAGTTTATCCTAAAAGTTGCCACTCAACAAAGTCATACAATTAACAAGAGTCGTAAGAAATTTTAATAAATTCCTTAAATTTACAAAAAAGTAATAAAATCCTCAAAAAAATTCTTAACAATTGTAAGAAGCAAGCAAGTTTTATTTTCTTACAGTCACTAATACACATATTCATCAATAACAATGTTAAGTTATTTAATTTAAAAAAAACAGCTACACCAAAAACGTATTAAAAAAGTTTTTGGCTACCAAAATTATAAAGTTAACAGGATCCCAACATTTTTTACTTGTTAGATTAAAAAAAAAAAAAAAAACTTATTTATCAATAACTACCATATTTTGCTAAAAAAAACATAAGTATAACTTTCCATTACAGCATCCAACATAATAGTCTATAAAGTTTGAGCAATAGAAAAAAACAAAATCATCCATGAAATTTTCGGCTAGCAAAGTAAGTACTTGTAGCTCTACCTTTTTTCAGTATGCTAATAGTTGACAATACTTTCTCATATTTTGTGTCTACTGGTCAAAAAGCATGCTCTTTCCCTTTCAGTACATAAAAAGAGACAGAGCTTATACCAATGATGTATCTTTACTCGTGTAATTCAAATAGCTGACTAATTGGGATGCTTAGTAAAATTATTTTAAATCGACGAATGGGCCATTGGAGCACCCGTCTATCTAAAGCGGTGTAGAATCCTTTTTGCCTTAAAATAGTCTACTAAGCTAAATTACACTACATTACTGGACGAGCACATATTGTTTGTTACTTTAAACTTATAGAATTTCTACGTAAAAAAATTTTTTTTATGGTTATCAGATATTTTAGTCTTTTTTTTCATCCCCTCTCCTTATTATCTCAAACCTACCTAATACTGTATCTCATTACTGATAAAGAAAGTATTACTTTTAGTATTACTTATTTTTACTATTCTATTTACACTCTTATACTCGTACATCTAAAAGAAGTCTTGCATAGTAACAGTAGAAGATAACGATAAAAAATCGTACATTTTTTCAATAGATTGCATAAAATCGTACGCAGTATTACATGAAAGAAAATTGCAATGATGCTAAAACACACTAACAAATGTATTTGTTGACGTAAAACTGAATGTATCCTATTAAATAATTTTCTAAAAAATCTTATATGTAAATTGATACCATAATATTAACGAGAAGTTCTTCACACGTTTTGATTACCTTTTAGTATAAAGGATGGTAATCCTTTAATAAAGAAAATTAATTTAAAAACTGATTTCTAGGAAAAGCCAAAGCTATTTTGAGAGGTAATATACATCAATCTTCAGAAATGTTTCCTGATGATATCCGAGGACTACAAACAGCATCTAATTGTATGATCTGCCTTGCAATGGCTACGATAAAAAATCCAACTACCTGGACAAGACAAACTCTCGATAGAATTTTAGCTCTTGCCGTAAATTTACATCGAGAAAGCTTGCCTTACGTTAGTAACCTTTCCCGTGTACTGAAGCCAAAAGATGTTATACGGATTTTCCAAATTGGTGTCAATGTTTTAGCAGCGGATGTTGAAGACTTCTCAGTAACTGGTATTTAAAGTTGTTATTTAAGAAATCTTACAGTATTAAACACAAAGAGCCTGATAAGATTATGTTTTTTTCATAAACAATTTTTATTTTATTTTTCTGAACAGTTTGGTTGACATCATATAAACTAATTCGCGGATGAAAGTGGACATTAAACTTAACCTGTATTAGGTGCTAATAAATTATTTTACTGATTTATCACTTTACTGGCTTAGATACTGTTTATGGAGAACATAATGATATCAAGGTTACTGTTCTCTATCTAACTTTGTCGTTGCATACCAAACACTTGATAATTTATTTTCAAAAAATTTACCAGTAAATTACTAAATTTTTGTTCTAAAAAACCGTAACGTATTTTTTATCATAATGCTATTTTTTTCTGTCTCGATTACCAGGTAGAACAAGAATTTCTTGTGATCTTGGATAAAGCATATACCTTATGGATTTCCTTGTTTAGCACTGACTTTAATTTAAATATGGTATAAATAATAATGCAAAATTTTTGCCAGTATTGTATTTCAATAACATATAATAAATATGATATTTCCTCATGTTTAGTTATAAATTTGTATTTATACGTTGGCACACAATATGTACTTACGCTATCATTTTCGAACGCAGTGCATTATGAACTTTCATATTTTTTTTGTTATGAGGAATGAAGCAATAATTTTTATTGGTGCTTATTATGTTTCGATTGAAAAGTGTTAACTTTTATCGTGTTCTATTGGGTTATCAAAAAAGTATGTGCATTAAAAAATATTTTTTATAAATTCCGATTAAACTTTTCAAATAGGAATGGAAATAATATCAAAATATTCTAGAAATAACAAAAGAATACCTCATGAAATTAAAAATTTTTTTGTCATTTGAAAACTCATTAGTTTTGAATCACTAAATGATTAACAAATCAATATTTGATTGTTCTGAAGGTATGGTAATAATAACAAATTATGACACATTGTGAATTTGATCTTGATCTACAAGATACCAAAAGTAAACCTCTCTTGATTGAATAAAACACAATATGTTTTTAATATCTCTCGTAACGAAACACTTTCATTGTATTCTTGTTAAGTTTTGATACAATAACTTGATTAAAAGAGTTTATTCTGAATAAGGGAAGTGGTTGACTTTAGCTAGGATAGAGATAGCATTTGCTTTTGTAAATATATTCCATTCTACTGTGTTCTTTAAAATTATAATCGTAAGACACGTACGTAACTGTACAATATAAATTGTGTTCTTCTATATTTATTTAAAAAAAGTTAAGATCAGTTAATAATATAACAATGCAAAAATGTATATATATATATATGTATATATGTATATGTATATATTAGTATGGATGTGTACGTGTATTACGGTAAAAATTTTCTGGAAATCAGTAGAATGGTACTTATGCACTAAATCAAATGCTATTTCTACCATAGCAAAAGTATCCAGGTAATGCGTTTCCCAAACTGTAGCTTATTGTGCTGGCTAGACATTAAAATGGATCTTCAAATGTACTTGCCCACGAAAGATAATGTCTGGGAAGTATGTTCCATGTATATGTATATTTAATACATATAACTTTTGAGAAGTTCAACTGAATGTCCAGACGTGTTTACTCGTTAAGAACGGTAAATAGGCCTAATGTTTAAGCCTATTGTACCTTAGCCATAACTTATGGCAAAAAATTCATTCGGAATGGCTAACTTTACTTAACATTGTGAGTCAAAAGTGAGGAAGGCAACCGTAAAATCAAAATACTTTTTCTATGAGCAGTACATGTGCTTATTTATCTAGAAGGAATATCGCACTTTGCTCCCTGAAAATAGAGAACAAAGTCATACTTTTGGTGAAGGTACGAGAAAATCACATATTTATTGATGCATATAGTAATTTTCTGTAATAATTGCACTTGATAAAACGATTACTTTTTAACAGATATTTAGAGTAATTAACATAATATAAGTTTTTTCATCCATCTTACTAAAAATAAAAGACTAGAAATTGAAAAGCTACTCATAGCTTTTGATGATTCTAACGACAAAGCTAAAAGTACGTTCGTTTACTTATACAACATTGAATAAATCACTTTATAAACCTTAAAGCAAACTCATACAACATTTTTTGATCAAAGCTCAACGAATTATATCCCTAATATATAAAGAAAAGTCCCAAAAACCGTTGTAATCGCTAACCACAAAAACAACTCAACCAATTTTGCTGAAACTTGGAATAGATTCATGACACTTCTTAGATAGTTTTCATTTATTTTTCATCTTGAAAAAGTTAACAACTGTAGCAATAAATAAGCTCGAAGTCTTGCAAAAATACGCTAGCTGTTTAATTGAGTTTAGTAGGATCAGCTAGGTAACGCGAAAATAATCGAAACTACGTGCAATAGAAGTAGTGGTCTGGTTATAATATTTGTCTGGTTATAATGTTGTGTGGCCGTTCTTTCAACTGACTTGGTGCTACCAGAGCAAATTTTTCTACAATCGCAAGTCAGGGAAACTAATCCTGAGGAGTTCAGGCAGCCATATTGGCTAGAAATTGCATCAGTCTCCTTCTCAGTGGTTCACAACGGCATACCCACAGAAAATACATTATGCAGGTCCACTTCTCTGACCAACGGTAAACGGTTGGTTATCCAGCGAACGATCACAAGACGAGATAATCTTCGGCCAGCAGCGTACCTACAGCGCGATCTCCGTATGCAGAGACTTCGGAGGAAGAGTTACGGCTCTCCATCATTGAGAATAATAATAGTAAACAAGGAATGACTAGAAGTATCACCACAGGCCATTTTTAAGGCCGTCATAAATATTTAAGTTCCCTAATTAACCATCAATCTTGACAGTCCGTATATAATGTTAAACTATCTTGCCAAAAAATATATTTTTACAACTGTTTCCAACAACGATTTGTCCACTAGAGGACTATATAAAGCTGGTCAATATTAAACCAATTCAGTTATTTACTGGCAGACGCCATGAGTGGAGTCTTTTGCTACGAGGCTGGATACCCCAACCACCAAGTACCGATAACCCTGCACTACCCTCTCGAGTCTAAGCAAAACGACTGAGTTCTGTGAAAAAATCAGGTGCTTTAAACATTAACGTCCCCAGTGTAACACCAGGAGACGCTGGGAAAGAGCTTCACAAGTATCTTCAACGCTTCAGACGTAGTTTTTCTTCCAATCAGTTTGGTTTTACAACGGTAGACCAGAAAAGATCACGCTGGGGTATAAAGGCAGGCACGTTTGCTGGAAACTTAGGTCAAGATAGAGTTTAGCCTACTGGTCCTTCTTAGGGTCATCAAATGTCGAACTACCTTCCCAACGAATATATTATAACTTAACAAAGTTGACATAAATCAGCCTGTAGGGCTCACAAACGTTTCAACCATGTCTAAAGTTGCACAAGGACGAATTGGAAAGAAAACTTCAAAAACTTTTATTACAAATATTTTAAGGCATGAAGAATCTGACGCAGACAATTTATCGAGATAAAAACAGCAGCGTCAAAGTCGACAAATAAAGGATTTAGTAAGAGATCAGCTTTCCATACTAACACTAACAGTGGTAACTTAAATCTTCTAGCTTTTTAAATAGGTAAAATAATATGTATTTGTATTCACTACAGCGCTAAAAGTGCAAAGATTGTCCTCCAGAACTTTGTTGCTTTGGCAACAAGTTTTCTAATTGCAAAAAAAAATTTTAATTACATGTTTTCTGTAGATTTTGCAAAAAATGGCGGCAATTCTGCTGCCCAATACATTCAAGCTCACTAGTCTGGCCAACACTGATATATATAAATTACGCTGTAAGTGATCAATAATGATTGTTATTCTTTTGCTACTTTAAAAATATGTTAGGAGTAATATTATTTACTAACATATCAATAAAATAAAAAAATATATAAGTATAATAAATGTGTCAATTATATCATGTAGNAGTGTGGCAATAAATAATACATTGGGTGGGACTGTAATCTCTTCAAACGAAGCTCTTCATATAATTTCGACCAAGCTTCACTCACAGGTAAGTTTCCAAAATATAAATAAAGAAATTTTAAATTTTTCCGCACATGAATTTTTTTCTACCGATACGTGGTTGAGATATTGGGTAAAGTATTAAGACAGCCGCGAAGAGTTATTCATAGTTGCTATGCCCATCCTGAAAAAGTCACGTAGGGCTGGGTTGATAAATCTTGCGCACTATTTTATCTAGCTTCCTATACGTAACTGACAGCGTACATTATATTCTTTGTGTCGGGTATTAAAATTTTAACTTGGCGAATTTAACGTATTTTGATTAATTATTTTAAAATAACAAAAGAATACCTCATGAAATTAAAAATTTTTTTGTCANCAGCACTAAACGTTTAAACAGTAGCAACAGCAAACTTCGATCTTATCAAATATAATTGTGTCTTTTTGATTATTAATAATTTGAAAATATAATACTTGTCATGACAATAATATTGTTTACATAAAGGTCTAGTTATTTGTTACCAAAGACCGTATACAAATTAATCAAATTATGTTAATTGCCTTCGTTGCTAATCGACTATGCACTAGATCAAATGTCATAAGTCTCCAATTTTTATACAATGTATTATTTTTCAGTTTAGACTTTTCTAAAAAAATGTGATTTTAACGCTCTTTCGAGTAAGATATTGTTAAAATAAATTTAAAAATTCTTATTGTTCAGAAGTTTAATTATTCATTCAATCTAAAGAATATCGTTTGATTTTATGCTGATTGTTAGATTGCACTTTTTCCCCGAGCAGAATATTAACACTTTAATAATCCTTATGTTAACATAGTTAAAAAGAAAAACGAAATAAATTAGTAAAAACTGGTAAATCTGATTTATGCGCTTATTAATAAGACGGTGATACAATGAATTGACAGATCACCGAAATTTTTTAACAAATTTGGTGTTAAAAAACATCTTTCAGATCTAAAAAGTTTAGAAATTATTTATATTTACTACAAATAATGCAATAGCTTTTGAATGTCTTCATTTTACAAGACATGATTAATTGCTAGTGTATGCTAAAAAAGAGTTGCATTTGCCTGGATTTCGAACAAACAAATTAAAAACAAATATTTAGTCAACCTATTTAATATTAATAATTATTTTTAGAATCCTTTATTCTCATATTAGATTTTACAAGAAAAACCATAGTTTCTGATTTTCAATAGAACAGTAGCCGGAAAGAGCGTACTTTTATCGAAAAAACCCGTAGATTTTAAAACAATATTTTGAAATTCACTAAATCGCTAAAACAACGTCAACGTCACTCTGAAGGTCTAGATACCTGGAACAAAAGAGGGTTTTTAACATCATTTTATGAATTTTATTCTTTTTATAGTAAAATATAAGTCCTAACCAACTTAAATAACCAATGGCGTTTACTAATCCAGGGCAAATTACTCAGGTGGCTTTAAACGTTAATCGTCATTATCTTAAAACATTCATTGATCGAAAGTGTTAGCATAGTAAAAGAGTTACAAAATGTTAAGTTGTTCTAGTAATTCTTTAACTAAATTATAACTGACTACACTAATATTAGCGATGGATTGCATTTTTGTTCGTGCAGTAGATTAAAACCTTATTGGACATAATATAATCATGTTATAAAAGAAATAGCAAAAGAATGATTCAAAAGTAATGATTTTTAAATATACGATGATCTATAAGACCCAGTCACGCTTGATTAACAATGTCCAGTATCTTTTTCATAAAAATGGCGTTAAGATACTTCTGTTGGATAATCTTAATTAGGTAACAGTTGATATCTACTACAAAAAGATAGTATAACATTCGTTGAATCAGGCTTTTAATAGACTAAGCTAACTAGCAAGTGTATGCTGATAACAAATATTTTATATTTGAAGCACAATAGCAACGTTTAAAAGATATTTTAGTTATCTTATTGGGTATAATCAATAATCCTTAGATTTCTCCATTATAACATGTTTGTCTAAACAAACAGCACTCTCTGTCTGAAGTTTAAACGGTGGCAATTGCAAACGTAGTTTTTCTCAAATACAATTGTATCTGTTTCCAAATAATAATCTAAAATTTATTAACTTGTTAAAACACTGATATTGTTACTACATAGGTTTAGTTATTTGTAACAACAGACCTTATAAGACTCAATCAAATTTTGTTGATTGCCCTAATTGCTAAACAACCGTGCACTAGATTAAATCTCAGAAGGCTTTACTTTTTATGCATAGTTTTTTTTTTTTCTTGGTCTTTTCTTGAATGTTGTAATTCATACGCTNAATATATTTTTTTCGAACTTGGTACAATTGATGCTTTATGAACTTGTTTTAATTAATTAAGTTAAAATTTTATTTTCCCTTAGTTAATTATTCAAAGAGAAAATTTAAGATGTATGATTATGGAAAACGTTGAGGTTACGTACTATTGAAACTATTGAAAAATACGTTCTTTTCGATTTTATAGTTTCTGTTACATTATAAGCCTTAATATTTATATTTGATATGTGCCTTTGTCATGTAGTGCTGTCTAGTGAGAGGAATTATCCTTCGCTAAGGTTGCCAGAATGCATAGAGCCTTATAGGAAATTTTTTTCATGGATGGTGACTGTGATAACACAATATGTATAACTGAATTTGTATGCTTGCACTAGTGTGAAGCTTAAAGGACACAAGTTATTTACAGAAATGTGATGTTAATAAGTAAATGTTAACCTACCCTTATTGAACACTACCTCGTGACAAATGGATAAATGTAAGAAATACTCATGTTTTTCAAATTTCACACTAGTGCAAGCATGTATATACATTTCTACATATTGTGTTGTAACAGTAGTTATCCATGTTATTATTTTTCTCAATCTTTAAGTACAAATGACAACCCCAAACAAAATTTATTACTATTCACTAACAGAATGTAATGTAGAAAGTTCATTATTTGTTTTTTAAAAAAGTAGAAAAACAGATTTTTTACTGAAAAATTATTATACTAACGATCATAATTTTCTAAGAGCAAAAAAATTTGGTGATTCTCAACATTATTACACTGTTTTAATCAGTGAGTATGCTACCAATAACATGTAAAATCATAGTTTTATTTCACTAGTTGGAAGTCTGAACAAAAATATTGCAGAACTCCTACTGACTGATAACCACCCGCAAAAAAATTTTCAAGTTTTGGCTAAGCTTTTGCGAAAGTTCATATTGGTCAAACGTTAGCTTAACATGGGCACTGGAAGAACCCCAAACCTGTATTTTTACTAAAATATTTGACTCAAGTTAAGCTAATGTTCATCCAAACTTAGTGACACAAATAGCTAAAGTTTTCCTATAACAATACAGTAACAAAAAATCATCAAAAATTAACTATGAAAAATATTTTAACTTTAATTATTCAGACAACATACAAATGATGTGTATATACGGCTTATGAAAAAAGCTGTCCAGAAGATGGTCTCGTAACTCAGTTCCAAAGATTCCGAAAGCCACACAAGTACGCTTACCCACTCGGCTACGACGGGACGGTATACATACTGTGATACAAATCATCTACACATCGTTCTAATAATATGGTTATTTTTTAATTCACTGTTATAAAATTTACTTTATAATTTTTCTAGAAAAAATTTAATGTAAAAGTATTTTATTATGATTAGTTATATGGTATGCAACCAAAAAAAGTCTATATAATTGGCAGATTTAACACGATTAAAACATTTATTGTAGATTATATGCATGACAGTACAATAAAAAAATATTGTTTGACATACAATTAATTGCAGCGGTATATATAGACATACAATTTAGTTAGAAAAATTATAAAGTAAATTCAAGAACAGTAAATAAAAAAAAAATCATAGTATTGTTAGATATGTAAGCAATTTGTATCACGGTATATACCATTTCGTCATAGCTGAGTGGTTAAGCTTGCTTGTGTCGCATATCTAATGTCCTTTTATCCTCACTTTAGCACTTTTACGCATCAGGTATTACTATTACAATTTGTTTGTCATTTTATTTGGTTAAATTTTTTATTTGGTCCCCTCAGATCTCCTCAGATCCCCGTCCTTACAACTCTGTCAAACTTCTACTTTAATGAATCTCACTAACATATACAGCAAACTTCCAAGAACTGCTCTTACCGCTAAAAAAACTACTTAACTAATTTTGAAAAAATTTTGCTTGCTTATTCTCAACACTTCGTAGATGGTGGAATGAATAAGTTCAAAGTTTTGCAATGAAAACGCTAGCTTTGGGCTTTAGTTCAGTAGGATCCGTGAGGAGGGGTGAAAGTTAAGTTGAAACTATCTACATTAAAAGCTAGTGAGTCTGATAATAATAATCCAACATCTAAATAAATCAACTGCTTATTGAAGATCAAACGAACTTACCTGTAAGTGAAGTTCGATCGAAATTATACGAAGACCCTCGTTTGAAGAGATTACAGGTAGTTACCCTTTCGTCTGCCAGAGGTCACAACGTTGAGAGTCTTTGAAAAGGAAATAAAGAAAAAAAAACGGGAGGCAAGGGGGATGGTACAGGTTCCACTGCCTTGTTGCACGACTATCCTCTTCATATCTTCAGAGCTGTATTGTAAAATTGCTGATGAATCTAAGGAATGGGTGAAATGAGACAGACCAAGTTGCCATAAGCTAAAAAAAGTGTGGCAATAAATAATACATTGGGTGGGACTGTAATCTCTTCAAACGAAGCTCTTCATATAATTTCGACCAAGCTTCACTCACAGGTAAGTTTGTTTGATCTTCAATTATACTCAATAAGCCTTATTCTCAAGATGACATGTAGATATGAAGAGAAAAATCAATTTCACTACAATGAATGTACATATATATATATATATATATATATGCTCTT
>NW_019379645.1:354330-365709 GCF_000648655.2 Copidosoma floridanum
TTTTTTTTGTTTTCTCGCATGCTCTTAAAGACCGTTTTTTTTTTTAATATCACACTGTGAGGCATGAGCTTCTGTATATTTACCAGACAATATATTTAATTTATTTTGTACAGATATTAGGCTTCTTTCCCCGTCGTTTTTACTACAGACTGCACTTGCTACTCGATAATCGGCAGCTGCACTTCTACTATAACAAATGTTTTTAGGAGCCTTGTGGGCGATAATGTTATTAACACTTTCGTTAGATTGGCTTGATGCTGAAACACAAAATTTAAACGCATTCTTTGCATATTTATTCATCATCAATTGCAATTTCTCAAACAGTTCATTATTTTGTAATGTCACGGTCTGATGCAGACTATCGTTTCGTCGTTTGCACCAACTTTGACAGTTTTCGTGCCTTCCATACAGATGGTCAGGAATACAACGAAGTACAGAGGCAAGTTCGTCAGAGTTACCTTTGTTTTGAGCTATACTATAGGAAAAACATTTTTTAATATGTTTTATAACACCATTTTTTTTCAATTCTTTAAAATTGTTTGCCAACACGTATAACTCTTTTCCAAAGTTTTTAACTAGATGATTTTTATCTGACAACTTATGTACAGTCTTTACATTGTTTTTTCTTATAGCAGCAATTGTGCTGCTATCGTCATCGCCAACAACAACACGAACATTTACTTTTGTTGCCTCTAAAATTGGATTTTTATTTACAAGCTGCATCCCAGCATCTGCTTCCATAGATTTGGCGCTTCCAGAGTAGTTTTTGCGACAGTCGTGTTTCTCTCGATCATGACCTAGTTCACATTTGATGCATTTTCGATTTCTTGTTGTGTAACTAATAACTTTACCACTCAAAAATCCAATGATAGTGGCATACCCATTAAGGCTATCATAATTTCGACCTGTTCCTCTTTTGCTCCATCCCATGTCGTAGGAAACAATAATATTAACAACTTCTCCCAACGTTGAATCAAATGTGTATCCAGGAGTCATTTCATGCGAGGATGATTGAAGTAAGTTTATGTTGGGATACAGATCTTGGGCAATGGAAGGAGGTCTACGGATAATAAAGTAATACTGTATGATTTAATATTTATTAAAATAAAAGTATATATATATGTGTGTATACAAAAGCAATTCAAACATACGTAGTATAATAATAAGTAAATTACAAGGTAAGAAAAAAATTCTTTTAAAAAATGCAATAATACTAAATGTATGATCAAAACCAAAATAAAATGAAATTTTAGATTAATTAAGTACTGTATAATAAAAAATTTAAAAAATCAATTGCTTCACGATTAGAATTTATGTAACAAAGTAAATTCATCAACTGTTTATATGCACATGTATTAATGCATTTCATAATTTGACCTATAAGTTGATCAAATTAGTAAAAATCAATGAAAATAATTATAGTAACTTAGGAAACCTTACAGGAGAGCAGTAATTTTTTCAATGTTTTCTATTACTAATTGTCTTTCTTCGTACGCAGCTTGCTTGCAACTTTCTTTAGCTGCCTGCACTATAGATTCTCCAACTTCTTGCTCGTAAGCTTTATACATCTTAGACGTCATCCCTGGCATATTTAAGCAAGCAAAAATTTTTTGCAAGGCAGTGTGACCAGTGCCAGAGTGGACAGCACCTAAAAAAAAATAATCATCTCTTAAAATGAATAGAGAATATTTCAGTCAATTGTCAGTTACGAGTCAATGACTTTGTTATTTTATTATTATTATATTCATTTTATACTACTTACCAAGTACAACTGCTGTGTTGATGTCACTACAAGGTTTGTCTTTGTACTCGTGTGTTTTGCTTGTCTTAACTTTATTCATTACTTTACAATGATCACACACAATTTTGAAAGTACTAGATAAGCCACAGTGTATTTCTTTTACTGCTTTTTCTAAATCCAACAAATCATTGCAATGATAACATTTCAAGTTTTTGGCAAATTCCTTAATGTCGATTACTCGGCAACCTTCTAAAATACTTTTTGCAATGCTTAAATTTGCATCATTCAGCTTTTCACTTAACTTCTTTTTCACTCGAAGATTTGCGAGTCTTTTTTTTTTACCTTCGACAGCATTCTTTTTCGCGAATCTCCCGTTGACAATAAACTGCTCACACCGAGGCTTCGGCATTTTTCGCGTATTTACAAAAACATAACCTTGTAGACGTCTACTTTAGGATAGTAGTATTACTCAATATACGGGCATACTTACAATGTTGCCAAACCATTCCAGTACTTCTTATGAGACTATGTTAGTGTAGACATGCACACATCTTAACCTGTGTGATAGACAGTAGTGCTCAAAGTTTAGATCTTCGGTTATGAATGTTCTCATATGGGGAGCCACATGAAAATAATGAGAGACACTTGTGTGGATGAACTACCTTAATCGCACATAGCGCCGCTGCCTGAATCTCACCGCTAACTACTAGGCGCGAGAATTCAAATTCAAAATCATATAATTTTTTCAGCAGACTGTAGGCGCAAAAATTCAAATTCAAAAAAAATCTTTGTATGTATTGGCTAATTAATGCCTAAGAATATTGGATAATGTTGTATAATTATAGAGATCAAGAGGTCGTCTATAAGAGAGAAAAAAGGTTTTTTGTCGCAAGAGCACGCCAGGACTCATCAGTGAGGCTGATAACGTGCCCCCTGCCTTAGACACAGAAGAGGTGTGGGCTTAGAGTGACTCGATCGCAGTGTTGGTCTTCAGTCCTTAGATTTTGGCCCCGGGTGCTTGCCAGCGCCACCCCCGGGGCAAGCCAAAAGCCGTTACGTACGCTAAAGTGCAGAACCTAGTTCTCAAGTAGAGAAAGCACAGTTCGGTCAGACATGCCCAGGACCGATCCCACAGAAAAGTCCCTAGCGTTCTAGCAGACGAAATGTGCGTGTGTTGGTGTGTATACTGTGATACTGTCAGATGCATGTATCATTGTTTAGACTGTAAAGATGTAGTCTTGTTCTATAGTTCATACATTTTAAAGTGAGGTAAATACATATATATTGTTTTGGGTTTTGGCTAAATTGCCAGTAATAAAAATTAAGTTGTATAAGGCATTCAGGAAAGTTTTGTTTGCAGTTGGTTGTTCTCAGCTAAGTTAATATTTCCCATTGCAGGTTTAACATTTTCTAAAGTGTTGAAGCCAATAAATCGTGAGCAGCTCGAGGTGCATAGAGAATTGTTTACATCTACTTGTCACATGTAAAATGAACACCGCACATGTTAGACTAGGCTTTCTGTGGGCTGAGGAACGTGTCACCATGCTACAACTCACCTCCGATCAATACCTTATATAAGGTGCTAATAACTTCTAATATTGAGGAATAGCTTTTAGGGTTGTCTTCTATAACTTTGTACTTATAAAAACATAATAAGGTGAGTCACTCTTGCTTTTTTATTTTGTGATTAGAGAGCAGTTTAATGAGCTTTTTATCATTGTAGGCTTAACAATTAAGAGCTCATCGTATTACCATTTTTACACTCAAGATGAGTGTTGTTGTCGTACAAGTCATATTCAAAGGAATCCTCCTAAAACTGGCCTACTTAACACTGGCTAAGGCATTATTTCTCAAATCACATGCTGGTTAGAAGACCTATTTTCCAAATCAACTAATTGCTCCTGTATCTCTTTAGAAGCATGTTAGACGAGACCAATACCACGGCAAGTTTTCTGAACAGCAATATCTCATTTAAAGGCAGTGTTACTTTGAATGCCAAATTATTTGGAAATAGAGATTCCTATTTAGGCATAACTCAACATCGCTAGAGGTTTCAGTGATGATTGATCTCTTGGATCATAATTTCGTGGTTCTTTCATGACACTGGTTTAATTACTTTAAATCCCCATCTCTTGACAAGAAACGGATTTCTACATACTGATACGTGCTTGATAGTTTGTGTTCATGTTACTATTATTACTTGTATCGCTTCCTTGCTTATCAATATTAAAAATTGGAATTCGAATGCTCTACCTTTTCATTGTTGCATGCTTAACACTTACTAACGCATCTATTATTGAAGTTCTAATCAAGGTGATTTATGTCTTGGCGCCATCATATAAGGAAAAATGTAAGAAGATCCATACAAGTGGTCCTTGAAAGCTGGTGTCTATTGTATGCACACCAGGAGCCAGTGACAGCTGTTTGTCTGATCTCTTCGGAGTGTACATAATTGCTGATTGTGCACATCAAGATTGCCTTCGACAAGTTCTTTGCACAACTATTACAACTAGGTGCGAAAGTACTGAAGAGTACCATGTAATCAGATGAAAATATTTTCCATTCATGACCAGTTAGTTGCCAAAGAATGACATCCATGTTCAAACTTTCTGACGTACTTTACTTTATTCCAACAATACAAACAAGGAATATTAATCCAAAACTAAGTACAAATAGAAGAACAAATACTGGTATGCCTAACTTTTAAATGTTTTATTTTTTATTTTTATGTTATCTTACTTTATTACAGCTCTAGATAATCATGGTGAGCATTTATGCACATACAGTGGACTACATATGTAACAATGGTTGAGTACAGTAAATATAAGCTCTCAGTTTGCTAACTTAAATCAAAAATATTTGTAGGTAAGGTTGTATAATGCAACATTAAATTGATGTACCAACAATAAATGTAATATCTTTCATAATAATTCTCTGCCCCAAAAGATCAAATACAATAAAATTGTCTTAGTAAAATCTTTCAGTAATTTTGGTTGTGAAATAATACAAGGGTCAGTAAAAATTTATTTTTTTGTTTACTTACAAACTTGATTTGGATTTCAGTTCTTCCAAAACCCATGTTCACTATAAGGATGACATACTGAAATTACAAAAACAAAAATTTGTAAAGGTCGTCCATAAGTCCGTCAATTTAATATTACTAGAGCAAGGTACCAACTGAAAAATTAAGTATGAAAGAATAAAAGTAATACGAATAAAATCGATACATTATTTGACATAATGTTAAACTTTTATTATAATTAGATAGGCTTGTATACACATTTGCACCATTTCCAGTTTAAATTGTTTTTACAATGTTTAAAATATGGTATAGTTTTGTTAATTATTTTCTCCCTGTGTACTTATACTCAATCATGTCTAAATAAAAAAAAAAATAAATAAAAAGATATTTTTTCAAATTCATTACTGCACATATTATTTAAGAAGGGCTACATTAAATATGATTTAAACTAAAAATCTTCATCGAAATACGTATGAAGTACGTATATTGTACTTTGCAAGAAAATTAAATGAATCTGATATCATACTATACTATAATGAAAACTGACAAAAAAAAAACAAAATTAACATACATATATTTTGAAAAATTTTATTCGCTTTAGAATACGTTAGATAATAATATCACAAATACCATGTTATGTTTTTTTTTTATCGTCTTTCACTATGCTTGCCTTCTCTTGTTTTCAAATTCTTATTACCTGTATGTGACTTTATACCTTTATTAATATCATAGCTTTTCTTCTCACTCCTCTGACTATTTTCCTTACCACCTACATCGTATCTTTGTTCTCGATTGTTTTTAAGCCGCTTTTTAACGTCACTTTCGCTTCTTTGACCTCCTCTGTTTTCACTTTGTTCTCTATTTTCGTTATACCCTCCTCAATTTTTCTAACCTCCTCGATGTTGCCCACTTCCTCGATTGTGCCCACCTCCTTGATTTTGCCCACCTCCTTGATTTTGCCTACGTTCTTGTCGACCTTCATTTACTCTATTTCCTTGCCAACCGCCACGCCTGCCAAAAGCTCTCCTTTGATTGTTGAACCCTACAACCATATAACATTCAATCATTTATCTATTTATTTAAATAAAGTTAGGCATCTACAATGAATGAAATCTTTGCAAGATATCTATCGTTTGCATCGTACCAATTTTCTGGTTACACCTTCTTGACACGTGGATGATTCCAAAGAGCTTCTTCCAGTTTTCTAAGCGTTCTTTCATCATGGCAACTTTTTTTTTATGTCTTACTTGTCTGCCTGCTCTGTGCCTATTATTTTTTCTCGTTTTAAAAAAAAAAGAAAAAAAAAAAAAATTAATTATGGTAATAGTAATTATTCATGCTACAAAACTCTTTATTGGTAAGTACATATAAGTAAAACGACCTTATGATTGCAAAAAAATTTTACTACAGTATACCGCCACTAGAGAGTGCAGGAGAGCCATTTTATTTCTGCGATAAGAACGATGCCATTCTACCTCGACGCGCAAAAGGTTACCGTTTTATTTCTGCTCCATGAAAGGTGCTACTTTTTTTTTTTCAAAAAATTTGGCTGAAGAATAGTGTCATTATATTTTCNGAGCGTACCGTTACAGTTCATCAATTAAGTCACCATAAAACTTTTTTGTTTTTTTATATTAACTCACTAAAGTAACAGATAAAATGTAGAATATGGCTTACAACAGTCTCTACGATAATTTTATACCATATTTTAAAGAAAACAATGATTAATTTTTAGTCTCCCCATTTTGATACGGCACTAGGCGCTGGAGCCACCTTAAAACATCTTAAAACAGAAACATTTGAAATGAGCAGTGAAATTTGCAACAGTATCCCCGATTCTAAATTAGCGAATTAAAACTTCTAAAAAACCATTGAATAGGCATGTTTTATAAGGGCTTAATTTTTTTATAAATCTAAATCTTTCATCCCTAATAAATAACCAACTAACTGAATTAGTATGGTAAAATTTGCTTACAATCATATCGATATCCCGGATATTCTGACTAGCTTAAAAAAAAAGGTAGTAGTTCCAATACATAGTAACAAAGACACACAGAATTTTACAAGTAGAAATGTCAACAAGAGCCCTCCAAAATGGTAAATATGGTCAAAACATTTTTTTTGTGTCTAGAAAAAAACTATAAAATCACACATTAAAAAGTGTCATACAAAAAAAAGTGCAATTTTCAGACGAACAAAATGAGCTGCGTTGGGTTCAAATCGGTTCAGCCATTTTTTCGTAAATCTCTAAGAACTTTAAATTTGACTCATTTTTTCGGAACTCCATAACTCGCGTTCTATACAATTTTTAGAGCTAAAATTTGGTCAGAAGGCAAATATCATAGTTTGCTTATTCCTAGTATCTTAAACATCAATTGCAAAAAATGGCTTTTTGGTTTCCTGGCTGTGAAGTTGGTGGCTCAATGTCCCACTAATCAAAAAATTAAATAATTTACGATTGTGAACATGCACTGCAGATGTTGAATGCTGTTATCTCTACGTATTAGAGCAATGTCTGCTTCAACAACAATAATCATACATAATACTAGTTTGTACAAAGATATATTCATGAAATACAAAATAAAGTATGTTTATCAGACTAAAAATCATAGTTGTCAAACTAATTATTTTGAGAACATATTTTATCAAATAATCCTGGAAAATTTCAGAAATTTAACTTGAAGAAAATAAGATAAACTACCTATACAGCCAGTAATGGTTTTAAATATAAAAAAACGTTTCATGTTATTAGAAACAGGAATTATTTGTAATTTTTGAAGTGAAAACTTCTTATGGCGCGTTGGGCACTTTTGTGGGTGAGCATTTTCAGCCGTTCTCGCGACAGACGAGATTTTACACAGATATACTCCGCGTGTATTCTTGTAATATATGTGTAAACTGTACGCGCTCTTTGCATGGGCATTCGTTCGTGCTCTCGCGACAGACGAGATTACATACCTATTTGTATACTCAGAGTGTATAGGTATGCGAGAGCGCTGCATGCTATACGCAGCAGCGTTGGTCTCTTTGTCTGAGCATTATTCCACGATCACAGTTCATGCTTAAGGTAGTTCATCCAAAAACGCGATGTCGACAGAAAAATTTAAATTTATGCTTAAATGGTACCTAATGATTGACTTAATACGTAGCTAAAATTTTATTTATTTCTGACGTACCGTTTTTTAACTGTACTGCTTCAAAAGTATCCTTTTTAGCACGTGTAGTATAGGTAAACAAACTCTCCTACTGATTAAAAAAAATTCTATCGACAGAATATTGAAAACTAATATTTATTCAGAAGGCAATGTCTTGCCGATCAAAATAAAACCAAGAATTTTCAAATCTGACGTACCGTTTTTGAGTAATCATAAAGCAAAGTAATTAATTTTGTATGAAATACATAATAAGCTGAAATAAAGAATGTGAGAGCGGCAACAGCGCACTATGTCGATAATTTCCCTGCAGCTGTGACCTATGTTATCGAGCTCNTGAATGAGTTACATCATTACTACAGTTTATCGGGACCTGACTTACAACTTTATACGTAATTTATATGTTAAAATAAAAAACAAAGTGTTTTAATACTGGGAATTGTATGAATAGATAAAATCAGATACAAAAATTTATTTGTATGTACAAACAAAATAAGAATTCACTTTCTCTACAAAAGTAAACAATCTTGTTGGAGAGATATAATAAATAGAATGTATGATTTACTCATGCAACATTACACATAAACCAAAGATCCAAATATGTTAAATTAATGTGTCACTAAATTAGTTATACGTATTAGAAGTAAATATCCATTCAATTTTTGAATCAACTTTTTTAATTCTTTCATAATTTTTTTTATAATTAGAAAAACAGTTCTGCATGTAAAAACAATTATTTTATAATGTTATCAATGTTTCTCTGCTTCAAGATAATAATTGCAATACTAATTGTATACTTGAGAAATGATTATCATGGCCTTACCTGCTGATTTATTGGATGGACATTAACTCAATTTTTTTTTTTTTAATATTCCATAGAGTTTCATAATGAAAATGTAATAGACATAACAAATCAAGTTAAAATTACTTACAATTACGTCCAATTTCAATGGTTATTAATTTTTTACAGTTTTGTTTTTTGAATCTAACAACTTATATCAAATTATAATAACCGAATAAAATTTCTTGAATTATTATGTAAAAATATTATCTACAAAACGGTTTACTCTATAGACGACTTGTGACTCTTATTTGATACTGGTCTTTTTTATTGAATCAATCATTGCGTAGTGTATTTTTAATTCTTCTCATATTTGAGCATTGTCTAATCACAATAGTCACGTCTAAACTAAACTAAATCCACTTAGTCAAAAACAGAATTCGCGGTTGCCAATAATTAACTGGCCTTCATGGGGTCAAATACTGACAAGGCCGCTTGATAGATCATTATTGGACTATGTAATGACATATTTTTTTAAATACTATATACTTTTTGTAGTTTTTGATGCCATATAATTACAGAGTACCTTATAACCATGATTCTAAAAACTATTATTTAATTTTTACATAATATTATTTTCTTTTATCGCTTTCCAGTTTTTGGTATCACCTCTTTTTAAATATATGTACCTTCAAATGCACATATTTCCGTAGATGCGGGAATTCAGATACTTAGATATTCTTCCAAGATAATACTAAATAAGTTACTGTGGAAATCATAAGTATAATTTACTTTTTCGCAAAAAATGTGAAAAGAATTGTATTTGTATTTTAGTTAAAAATATAATACAACATATTTGTCTATAGATTGCTCAGTAAATAGGAGATGGTGGTCAACAAACTGGCTTGATTACCCTAAGTTGTACTTTTAGTTGTGCGAATATTTCTTTCGATACAAAATTGTAACATAATACAAACTTTTTAGCAATATCCAGATCATACGTTCTTACTCGTAAGTAGTTGAACACTTACCTGAACCATAGTTTAGGACTACGATTCCACCACAACCGCTGTTTTCTACAAAATGCAATACCACCAATATAGATTTTTTTCTCTACGTTCTAATGAATAATTTTTTAGATAAAAATGAGAAATATTACCTTTTACAACAACGTTATTTCCAAGTTCGTTGTTTATCGTGTTTATAGAATCTACAAAAAAATTTAATATTATCAACGTTGCGCACCATTAAACTTACGTGTGGTGTTTTTCTATATTTATACTTATCTTACCGTTTTCATTTCTGGACGTATTGTTAGGCTATTGGTTCATGTCTTAAAGTAAAACATAATTATATGTATGTAGGCATCAACTGATTTCAAGTATTCGACGCTCCATGCAACAGGTATACATTCTACTATTCATTTCAAAGTAAGTATTTTTATTCTAATACTTCAAAATTAGTTAGCCACTTGATTACCAATAGTTTTTTGCATGATAACACTGCAGAGTGACACAGAAAGAAATAATACTTGAAGCATTAATACAGCTGATCTATAACAGCGGTCAAAATTTGTGAAAAATGATTTACAGAATTTTGTTGCAGTACTACTAAGTACAATGTTGTAGTTCATCCAAACGAATACGTCTGTATTGAAAATCATGAAACATTAACACAACGTTTTAAAGCGTTATAAATAACAAAAACTTTGATGTAATTGTAACATTTTGCATGTGTGTATAGTGCTAAACTTTTCAATAACATTAAAAAAGGACATGAATCTTTTTGATTTTTTAATCCAATTTTAATTTTTAAAAGCTTGTACTCTTTAGACAATTTAATATGTCACCATGGAACTATTGTTTATAATTTAATCTACATCAAATTGAAAAAAAATCCATAACGACCTACTGTTATATTGTCCAAAGACTCGAACAAGCTTAAAAAAATTAAAATTGGATAAAAAACCAAAAAAATTCCTGTCTTTCATGAGTGTGATCCGAAAATTAAAAATTATGCTCCAATGCAAAGTAGTACATTTTTGATAATAACGTTTTTGTAATACATAAATTAACTCTTCTTCGTATTAAACTATCTCTTTGTTATTATATTTAATCAGGCAACTTTATAAACTTATATTGTACGTTATGTAGCGGTAGGGAGCCACCTTGAAAATGGTCTTGTCTACGTTTGTTAACATATTTTAATGTTTGCTACTAGTATTAATAATAGTATTAAAAACCATACCATGATTGACAACATTTAATGAACTTGTTGGCACGCCACCAGCGTTCACTATGGCTACTGATGTGGCTGCTTCCTGCTGATTAACTTTTAAAAAATAAAATATAAGGCTTAGCTCTAATTGAATTTATCATTTATCAAACAATATTGAATACTTATTTGTGATAACAACATAAATAAGGTTTTGCTGGCGTTTTAAAAATAATTCATTCAAATAAAAACGTTGAATTATGGCGATCAATCATTCTTTCATCAGTCAAAAATTTATAGCTATAAATATACCTATAATTTATAGCTATAACTACCTACAAAAAAGCTATAATAATGTATAAAATTCAGCTATAAATATAGCTATAAACTACAGCTGTAATCTTTTCACAAATAATGAATAAAAATTAGTTTAAAATCAGATTTTTTCAACATATATCGATCAGTACAG
>NW_019379645.1:368802-378943 GCF_000648655.2 Copidosoma floridanum
AATATTTCCAAATAAGGATATATATATATATTTGACGAGCGCGCGGTGGCTCAGTCGGCTAGGTCGTGTATTGGCACGCGGGAGACCGTGGATCAATTCCCGGCCAGTGCGACTTTCAGGAAAATACCTCTGTGTATTTTCACATGTGCTTTTTCACCACGCAATTCTCCATGAGGAGGGTTTAGGCGACCTCCTTGCAGCATAATTGCCTAATCTCCCCCTACCCCCCTCCCAGTAATGGGGAGGCCTCCCATTCCTCTTCTCTTCCTGTTCCAAAGTGCTAAGTGCCCATTGTAGTGCTCTTATTAAAGGAGCCGGACGTAGAGCACTACAATAAAAAAAAAGGATATACATATATTTATTGTGCGTTTCGGCATTGTTTGTTATATCTACATTGTATACCATAAATCATGTTCTTTAATCACAAGCCATATAATTATCTGCACATTATACTACATAATAGAATGCAAACTATTACATGCGATTATTATATCATAAGTAATGTTTCGTAATTTAGAATAACTTGTAGTTATTAAAGGTAGTAAAATGTAAGCATCAAGAATTTTTTCAATTTAAAGATCATTGGATTTATTTACATTATAGTTCATTTGACGTATTTAGGAATGGGCAGAAGTTATATATGGAAACGTAGAGATTACTATAAAACTTTGGGAATTGGTTGTTTAGTGTTCTGCATCACCTTGATTTTTTTCAAGATTTTCAGGTGGGTCATTTTTCACACTTATTAAACGTCAATGTTTAGCTTTTTTAGATAAATTTTTTTAGGAATTAACCTCACTTCTTTCGTTGATATTGACAAAAAAAAAACTTGAAAAAATGCAGAGAGGTGGGAGATAAATATGGTCGTAATATTCGTCGATAAGTTGTAGCTTCTACATATAGTAAGCTATATTTTGTGGCACATTATGGCTTGTTTTAAAGAAAATCGATGTAAAACAAAAAAAATTCATTTAATTGACTGCGTGTGGAAAGGGGTACTACTGGGTGGGGCAGGGGGAGAGTTTCTCCTCACCTCTCGCCAAGACCCTCCTGACCACCCTTAACGCATGCAGATATTTTTAGGATGATACAGAGTTTTGTGGCAGATAAATACGAAAAATAAAATACAAAAGTTTAACGAAGATAACACGAAACACTACCCTACTTATTGGAAAATTTATAGGGTTTACTTGGCACATTCAGTTGACTCTGAATTATCCTTCAGTTTCAAAGAAGTTAGTTGTGTGAGATGGATATTATACAACAATACACCAATGATTGCTACTACATGTACTTTAAATTACTGATACGTTTAGTTATACAAATTAACTGCGTTCTATGTTTGAAATGTTTTAAATTATACTACGAATTTAAAGATTGCACATAGATCACTACATATCTTTAATGGCGTAAGCGTAATTGGTTTACGTAACATCAAATTACATATTTTATAATTTTTAAAATGGAAGTTTTATACAAAAGTAGCATAAGTTCAACATTTTTAGAAGATAGTTTGAAAATACATTTGATACTAATTACTTGATTTGTCAGTTATTTATAAACACACAACGGCATAATGATATCTGATATAAGGCTACGTATTGATCTCATAATTTTCTCATTGTTTTAGGAATAGCTCCTGACAATTTTCTGGAAATGATTTATAATAATCTCGTAAGGATTCAAACAAATGTATAAGAACCAAGAATTGAACCACTGTCTTGTATGTATTGAAGTAAATAATGTACTTGTACATTTTACATTGCATATTTATCTATTAAAAAACTCTTAAAAGTTGTTTGTACAATGATTATAACTTGTTACAACTAATTTCAAAAAGAATTTTATTATATATCACAGCACATTAATCAATAGTGAAATTTTTCCTCCACATTTATAATAAACGCATACGTACTAATGTGGATAAAGTGCTCAAGTTCTGGTTCTACTACCTTATGCTAGGGTCGTTACTGTAAGGATAAGGAAAATGGGAATAATCTGATATTGTCGAAGCTTCAAGATTATCAGCGCTAACGAGTGCATGTGCCATTTCGGATTCGATATCAGATTATGGTGAAAAAAAGGAGCCATTTTTCTTCGATGCTTTGTTTTCTCCGTTAAAGTGATAAAAAACTATCACCACTTGAAAACAAAACAATGGAGCTTCTTTTCACCTGTCATTAATTCATGCTTCTAATTAATTTATTTTACTGGTTTTTTTCGGGACTTTTCTGTAAAGTAACTAATAAAATAAAAACATTAAAACGAGCACTCATTTTAGTCCAAATTTTCATATACTCGTACTTTCATTAGTGGCATAAATTACTACGTTTCTAAAACAAAACATTTTGATATCCAATTATAAAGGACTATAAATAAATAAATTAGTATCAAACGATACTACTACTACAAAAAAAAGATGGTGTAATTGCATTACTATTATCTTATTATTTAAATTATATTTTTGCTAGCGACTTTAACAACGTTAACTATAGATACGAGTATATTTACAAATGTGAGGCTCTTACTTCTACGTAACTTGCACAGAAAGTACAAATTACGGAGCCATTATGTAATTTATATTCGTCAATGCAGTGCTGATGCTGAATTCTTTAACACTGTTGACATCTTGTATGTGGAAGATTTGGCGATGAAAAACAGAATACGCAAACGTTACTCATATTTTCAGACATATGTAAAAGTACCTGTGCGGCGTAAATTCTGTATATCATTGGATCATAACATTTAAGCATAGGTACATCGTTCCCTATGCAATTCATAATGTAAATTATAAAAGCATCACAGTTAAATCTATTTTTTTGAAGAGGTCTTGTTTGCGTCAATACTCCCCGTGTCCACATACTACAAGGAACGGTGGTAAATAAATTTTTGGCTTTTATTTTGTTTAAGTGCTGTATAAATGCCATAAAATTGTTATAACACATTTTCGAATTACTAGAAATATTTTCATAATCCATTTTAAGAGGATCAACGTGCTTGAGAGTTTTTGACTTCATATCAACGATATACAAAAGCTAATGTGCGCAATGTTCATATGGCATAAGTATAGTTCCATTGAAATCACTTTGTATGTGATATAAAAAGTAATGAGTGAGAGTCTTGATGTTATTGAATTGCACCAACAACGTTCTTGTTATTTGAGTTGGAACAAATATAGTATTTTTCCATGATTTTTCGTGTATGGTACATGAAGCATCAATAACATCACCACATAGATAACCAAGATTATCTTTTTTTAGTAGACATTCGTAATCTGTTGATGTTAATCCAAATTTCCATTTTGGAGTGTACATTGTTGGTCTGTGACCATAGGCATTTATTAGACGATAATCACGAATGGGATGATTTTTAATACTCTTGTATGATCCCACCGTACATGAGTATTTTCGGACTTTGTAATACTCGCAGTTGCCTTGTACACCGTTTATAAGAATGTTTTGTTCTGGAGGGATGAATTCATTTTGAATATTTCTACCATCAAAGATTTTTTCTTTCAGCGATTTTAAATTATCATAGTCAAACTCCTTCATCTGCAATTTAAATCGCTCAAGATCCTCAATTTTGTTGTTGTTTTGTTTGCCAGTGCCACGATTTACCTTTTGTTTTTTGGGTGGTGATACCTCAAATATTTCCAAATAAGGATCATTACCTCTTAATATTGATGTTTTTTCCGCTGATTTCCCGGAGGTGTCGTCATTGACAGAAATCGTAACTGTTTTAGAAGAAGACTGTTCTACAAATAATTCAGAACTGATCTCCTTATTCATTTTATCGAGTTGACTTTCACTGTGAGTATATGGCATACAAGAAGTGTCATCAGTTACGGTGGATTTTAAAATTGGACTGGAATCTGTACTAATAACGATTTCTTCGTGAGGCACGTACGCGTCGTTATCGATAGAAAAATTTTGAATATTTTCGTGAATATCAAACTCAGTTGAGAAGCTGGTTTCAAGCTCCATAATTGTTGGATAGTTTGTTTCCATATTTGACGGAATATTTGTAGTACTAGATATCTCACTTGAAAAGAAATCAGAATACTTTTTTCTGTATAATATCATCATCAATGGCTTCATTTGCTATCGATTCTGTTATTCCATAATATTTTAGTTCTGCAGCATCCTCTTCAATCGTCGGCAAATTTTTGTTTTTCTTTTTACCATGAAATGGAATAGTCATCTGTTCCAACATGCATTCTGTTGGCTCAAATTGAACTATCCCTCCTTCGTCTTTGATATACTGAGCCGCCAACATTGTCGAGCGTGTCGTTTCAAAAGACAATCGACCTCTATTTTTTGATTTTTTCGTATTAAGTTTACTCCACGTTCTTTCTGGTGCTGCATTAGAATTCGGTATGCACAATACTTGAAGCGCAAAATTAGAAATGTTTTGAAATAAGTATTCGCCTGTTTGTTTATCTTTTATTTTCTGATTTAAAACCAAAATTTTTTAACGCTCTGGCAACTTTCTATTTTTGTTTCCAACATATCTGAAAATTCAGGGGTTTTTAATTTCACCCATTCTTGATTAATCTTTTCTGCGTTACTGTCATTCGTATTGGCAGTAATACATTCGAACGCTAGAGAAACAACATTTAAATCGGGATATATTTGCAAAAACAATTTATCCACAGCATTTTTTGGATGAAAGCATCTTAAATGTTTTTTATAATCATCAAAGTCGAATCTTTTTCTAAACTCATTGCACACTACAATCAGGAAAAATTTGCAATTTTTACGAAAATCCCGTTTTTCGTCATCGTCAACGGCACTCTTATTTAGTATATCTTCCGTATTTCTTCAAATATTTATTTCTCCTACATGTCTGTGTTGGGTTTCATCCTCAGGATGGATAGAAGAAATATCCGAGCGTATAATGTAATTATCGACGTAGTTTTTATTCATAACCATTTTTAAATATTGGACATATGTTTCTGACACTGGATCTAAATTTTCAGGCACAATCAAATCTTCTGTCTGCAGTTTCTCATTTATTCGTGCAATACTTGAGAGCGAATATTCCATGAATGTGAAATACACATGCATGATCGGATCCGTTAAGCTTACTAAAATATACTCAGGACCTTTCTCGAACGTGTTTTTTTTGCAGGTTTACTCTTCTTACACTCATTTTGAAAAAAAATCCTTAATGCTGTCCATCGTCTGTTTATTCGCTTAATGCACTCGCAATATGATAGCCACCTTGTTCCGCACGGCTTGAAAATTGTCAAATACTCCAACCTTAGTAATTTTTGAATTTTCTTGAAATCTCTTTTTCTTTTGGAACTGTAGGACATGTAGTTGTAAATGGTAGAGATTGCTTCAATGCATTATTTTTGCAATGATGGCGGCGTTTTGTGCACATAAGTGTTGCAGGTGACAAGCGCATTTAATTTTTAAAACATTAGGTACGTTCTCTGTCAATCTGGAATTGACAGAATTGTGCTGTCCAATTAGCACACTAGCATTGTCAGTACAGATAGATATTAAATTATTAATACTAACACCTGCCTCAGTAAAACTGTTCTTTATTTTCATGTACAAATTCTCTGCATCAGCTGGTAAATCATCGTTCTTGTCACACACTGGTATTTTATCCCATAATGAACTGGCAATCTCTTCTTTATCTTTATCTACATACTTAATATTGATGCACATGAACGATTCAGTTGTGTGGTCCGTTGATTCATCCATTAAAATCGAAAATTTTCTGCTGTTCAATTTATCTACCATCTTTAGAGTGTGAGCAGGAGCTATAATATTATTAACAATACTTTGAATTTTTTTCCTTGGCAACGATACATTGTTCTTTGTTTTAGAATCTTTGATTAAATTTTTCAGAAACTTAACCAAATTTTCCGTAAAAAGAAACGATTTATCAAAATGAACACACATGCCGGCAATTTTGATTTCTGCTGCGGCCACTGCAACTTCCAGATCGTCTTTTTGTCGTCCACTGTTCATTAAGTGTTTCTTTGTTAGTAGATGTTCGTCCAGAACCTGCCTGTTATCCACTTACTTTTGGTTACAATCTAAACATGTAACTTTTGGATCATTTTGAGACTCACGACTGAATACTAAATATTTTTCTTCGCTTAACCAAGATTTTTGAAATTGTTTTAGATATGATCGTCTATTTACAGTATCTGGTGAATTGTAAGAATTCGCACTTGTCAAGGATGTGTCAGTATTTAATGATTCATTAAAACTGTCATCATTCAGCTCTAATTCCTGTGTGTTTATCTCAGGAGACGAAATTTCATTCAAACTTTGCGGCAAACTTGCAATAGAAATGTTTTGAGAAGAACTTTGATTTATTATAATTTTCATTTCTTTGGTTTTTTCGTCTACAAGTGGGACGTAAATATTTTTCTCCTTGCACTTTTTTAAATGATTAGCACATTTCATATGTCTCTCTAGCTTGAATATATTGCTACTAAGTCGAATACCGCAAATATGATACCACGAATCGTTATACACACACGGACTCCTACACAACCACTAAGAAAATCGTGGATCTTTTTTCCATAAAAGGTTGTAATTTCCCATTACAACCTATCACTAAAAACTGGTCGGTATGAATAAATTAAATTCAGTTAATTACGGCAATCCGTCTCCCAGCAACCTAAGTATGAAAAAAAATCGCGTCTCAAAAAACAGCTTTCCGTACATAGTCCGTCTTTTAAAAAACAATTTAATTTTGAATTCTTCGTTTAACAAGTATTATTAAGTTAGAATTATTAAAAAATGATAAATTTATTGCTTGAATCGAATACATGACTGTGTCTCCTTACAATAAATTACTTTATACTACCACCATCAACGAGTTCTTTATTATTCTTGACTTGGATTTATTACAGCTTGGGCCCAGGAAACCCAAGAAATTATACATTTTTTTTTGTTTTTAAATTTTCGATTTAGGTATTACAGTTAACTAATGTACATGTCAAACTTGCGTATTTAAAGATCCATGACCCAAGTTGTCTTTGGTCAGTGCCAGAATTTTACTTTCAATGTGATTGTAAAGATTTTTTTGCAAACTTGTTTTAAACATGTTCTTAGCAACTTTGTAAAATTATTGTTTATATTGCAGAACTTAGGAATAAGAGTTACATACTCTTCGACTCATAAAAATTTTTTTTTATAAACTGTTTTCACTGTTTAGCAAAAAAATGTAAAGTTACGAATTATTCAGTATGCAACTTTGCACCTTCCAAAAGCCTTCGCATATCAGAAAAAAAATTAATCTACGTTCGACTATTTACAACTTCAAGCGATAATTATGAAAAATATCTATACTGATGAATGTACACACAGTATGTAACACAGAATTCCTTTAGATTTAAGTACCTTTCTCTAGCACGAATCAGATACATAAAAATTTTGTGAGTCAGAATTCATTATTTGGGACGAAGCTTTTATGATACTGAAAAACCACTACAAATCGCAGCATATATTTTGTTTTATTATTTTACAAAATCGTTTATAAATTTAAAAAACGAACCATTACCTTGGATCCCTACAGTGCTAATCTGATCAGAATTGCACAAGCTTCAATGGTATGTGCCGCTTGTTCTAGAGAAACTCTTAAACTGTTTATTTTTAATACAGGAAGTTAAAAAAATTGGTGCTTATGAAAAATACTTCAGTAAGCATTAGTATCTTGTGCTCGTTTTATAAAATTAACAGTTTCAAGAACTTGTCTGAAATAAGCAACAAATAACATTGAAGCTCGTGCAACCCTAAATAGATTAGCACTTGAGGACCCCAAGGTAATGGGTCCCTTTTCAAGTTATAAACAATTTTGTGAACAAAAAGAACCCAAAGCACATGCTGAAGCGCAGTATAGCACAATACTCTTCTACGAAATTGCTGTTGAAATGTATTCCTCCCAATATTTTGAGCTAAAATGTTTGTACACACAATTTCAAAAGGTAAATAAAAAATTTAGATTACCAACAACTAGTAACACACTTTTATCGATCAAAGTTGTCATTTTAAGGTTAAATTATGTTCTGAAAACGCCATCCAATTAATGTGATAAAAAAAAAAAAACACGGTGTACTTAGTTATTTCTTAAGCCTGGCCCTCAATGGATCAACAATTACTTTCAAACCTTACGATCGAAGGGCACTGATAAAATTCAATCATTCTATAATAAATTATTTATTGTAAATAAAATTATGTAGTATATTAATTGTAATATAATAATACAAAAATCTAAATCGATGGTAATGAGCAGAAAAAATTTATTTTTCTAGAAGTATTTATCATTAGAAAAATAAATCAATAAGCCAAGTTTCATGAAAAATACCATACTCAATTATGAGATACGACTGATTCAACGTATTAGGACAAATATTCCTTTATACATCTCCAACGATTTTCATTCATTTGAATCAAAATAAAATTTTGTGGTGGTAAACTTTCAGATTCTCGAACATGCAAAATCCTAATGTTAAAAAAAAAATGATATAAATTCATTTAAAAAAACAAACAAATTTAGTATAAAAATCAATTTTTTATGATTCATAGCATGAATACCACAAAAAGTGATGGAATAAATAAAACATATTTCATTGTGAAAGTGGTAGGTATTTCAAAACAAAATAGATACACCAAGTTTTATATAAATTAGCAG
Organism: Copidosoma floridanum; assembly: GCF_000648655.2. The sequence goes on from NW_019379645.1 coordinate 377,464, forward strand.
CAAAAATCCGGCTGAAATGCGGTATACTCAATTACACCTATACGCACTTATACACCCATGCACAACCATATCCACAGTTATTCAATGATCTCAAATTATCACTTATGAGTTTACGAAAATTTTGAAAAAATTATATCTTGAATAAGGTAAGCTGAAGAAAAAAAAAAATTGTGTCAAGCAACAAATGTAACTTTGTATTTCTCGAAAACAAAATTTCATGAACCCAGATCGGCAAGATACACGTAGGAGCAAAACTGAATTATGAGATATGACAGACAGATAGACATACATACATGTATATAGACATACTTACACACGGATACTTTTTTTTATCGAACTAAAAAAAATTTTATTTTTCTCTAGGCTCTTAGAAGTAGCATGTATGTACCGTCACGTTACAATTTCCAAAAATGTTGGTGATAATTACTTAACGGTAATTGTGCTACTTCTAAGGACAATTGCACATAATTAACTGTCCATTTTTAAATAATGACCTATGTATATCGGAAAAAATACAACAACCATTTCTACCATATTTTCATGAATCTGTTCGTTAGGGAGTTTCATATTTTATACAAAAAAAAAAATTTGTAATAATTTTTTAGTTTCTTGTAAACGTTTAACTATGAACAGACTATATGTTAAGAAGTAAAGTACTAAGTATCGTAAAAAATAATTATTTCATTGATTTTTTCATTTAACATAAATGTGAATTATCAGTTTTAGAAGTCACTTAAAAAATTTTTTTTTCGTTCGATTGTAATTCGTAAATACTTAATTTTGTCCTTGAATGAATACTCTTACAACTGTACCGATCCAAGAATTTTAAATCTTGAATGTGAAAGAAAGTTAAGTGTAATTGCTTATTGCTGCATAAATACAAACTTATATTAATCATAGAAAATTTCTTAAATTTTCGATATTTTGAAAACTTAAATCTATAAAGTTGTAATGATATGATGAAAAAAATAGGTTTCGAAAACTCAGAACGGAATATAAATAAAAATGTTCTTATGTTTTAAACCATCGTTTGAAAACGGATAAAGAAGTAAACACCGTTTTTCATTCTTAGCAAAGTTCTAGCGTTTACAAGTAAAAAACTGTCGCCAATGTGCCTAAAATTTTTCATACTACATTAACCTTTGATTAGTATGTAACTTTATAATTTGCAAATTAAATAATAAAAATAATAATAATAATACGAATAAAAATAATAGTGACAGTAAATTTGCATGACAAAAAATTAAATGAATCTTTTTTAGATATAATATAAATCTTGTTCATTAAATCAACAAAAAATAATTAGGTGATGTAGAAAAGTAAAATATACTTTTTCTATAGTAAAATATGAAAAAAACAAAATTTAACTTTGAAAGTCGCTATAACCTTATTAAGGTATGAAACTCAAAAATTATTCTTAAGTTATCATTGTACCCTACAAAGTAAAAATATAAATTTTTTTAATTCTGAACTTTTCATT